>JAJJMA010231745.1:0-18234 GCA_023529015.1 Papaver nudicaule
AGAATAGACAAGAACGTGATCAGGTTACCAAGGTTACAGGTTATTCCGATTTCAACCAAAGATGGTTTCAATCTCCTACCTGTGCTTCCCAACTCTCAAGAGAAGTCTTTTATAGTCGTAGGGAGTTCCCAGAGGAGCTGCAACCTATATAGAGGATGACTATACCACAACAAGCATTCACCGAAGTTAAAAGAGTTTACGCTACCTTCCCTAAGGACCTTCACGTATGCTTGATGCTTGCGGTATTTGTCCGTCGACACCTCTATTTATAGCACTCAATAAGATATGTTGCTTTGGTATAAAGCAATCAATTACTTGTCCCACAAGTTAGGGAAACCCTAAACTTGATAACCAAGTAATAGAGATTAATCTCAATTGGAATTCTTTTTTGAGTTATCTGCCAAGTGTTTTGTTAGCTCAAAAACACTTCAAGATAGAAATCCAACAGTCCAGGGATAATCTTATCTTATTGACTCATTGAGGATCGTTAGATGGAACACAAAAGATATTCTGTGATAACCAAGTCCATCTAAGAGATAAAGGAGTTTGGAATTTGACTCAGAGTGAAATTCTAAAAGAATCTTCACTAAATCCGACACCAACAAAGTAACCGACATTCAGGTTCACGTACTGGTTCGCGAAATGTTCAGCACTTCGAACTCAGAAGAAATCCGAGTTTCTGGTTTGCGAACCGGTTCGGGAACCGTCCGCCTGTCAGATTTCGTCAAATATGGATTCCGCTGGAAGTACTGGTCTGAGCCAGAACTAGACGTGTGTTACGTCCTTAGCTGTGATCCATGGAATCTTTGCTCAAGAGTACTCCTTTAGATTCATCCATATCCAACTAACAGTTTGCAAGCAAACCATTGTAATGGACACATGGCGTCGAATCTATCTCATACATTCTTGTACTCACAGTATTTGTGGGATCAAACACTGGTCATGATACAAGGCCACGTTACACAAGAATACGATCTCAATCGCTATTATCACTACTAAAGTAGTCGACTATATTTCGAAAGAATAGAGAAAGTATAATAGAAGAATATCCATAAAGTCATAACTCCTACTAACTTTTTGTCGATGAAGAATAATTGATGTCTTCTTTGTCTTCACAGTCTTCGTCTTCAACTACTTTGTCTATATCCCAATTCCGAAATCAAAACTCTAGTATGCTAAATCAAGAATTGAGTTTTGACACCTAAAACCGACAACTAGCTTGATATACCACAAAGGATTTCAATCTTTTGAAGAATATCGATCTTTCTTCCTTCGGCTTACCGAGCTCCCTCATGATTCCTTTTCTCCAATCGTTTTCTTCTTCGAATTTCATCCCTCGTAACCATGTGCTGGGGAGCTCTTGCCTTGTATAATAATCAAGCCTTCATCATTGCCATTCAAATTAATTTTTGCCGCTAGTGTTTCCAAGGCGTCGGCATGTATGTTCATTGCTCTTCCCGTGTGCCCTAATTTTATTCGGGCAAATTTAGCCATCTTCTCATGTGCTTCCGTGCGATAAGGCGCTAGACGTTCCTCTTTGACATAAAATTCTCCTCCTGCTTGGCTCGTGACTAATTTTGAATCACCATGCAATGGAGTCGGTGAAGTTCCATTCGTTCTGCCAGCTTGAGTCCTATTATGAACGCCTCGTATTCGGCCACATTGTTGCTACAGGCGAAATCCAGTTTATAAGCAAACGATAGTAACTCCTTTTCTGGTGTTTCGAACACGATGCCCGCTCCTCCATACGTTTCGTACGACGACCCATCAAAGTACATGTCTCATGTATCTTCTTCTTCGAGCTCGGCTACTTCCCCTGGGATATCCTCATGGATATCGGCCTCGTCACTTCCTGGGAACACGGCTAAGAGGTCTGCGATCGCTTGGCCTCTGACGCCTAGCGGTCTTTGGTAATGTAACCCAAATTCTGACAACTGAAGAGACCATAGCGCAGTTCGACCGGTCAGGTATGGTCGTTCGGCCAAATAGACCATGGGGTTTGCCCCGACAACTACCACAGTCTGATGCGCCAATAGGTATGGTCTTAACTTTTGAGCTGCATAGATTAGGGCCAGGCATGCTTGCTCTATTCGGGGGTATCTTACCTTAGCCTCTTTCAGCACACGACTCACGTAATATATAGGAAAAAGCTGATCGTTTCCTAAATCTTGGGCGAGGAACGCTCCTATGGCTTCGGTGGTATATGCTAAATAAAGATGTAGGCGCTCCCCCGGTATCGGTGGTCGAAGGACTCGTGAAAAAGTTAGGCATCGCTTTATATTTTCGAAAGCAGTCCGCTGAACGTCTCCCAACTGGAACGCGCATCCTTTCTTTAGAAGCGGAGTAAAAGCGGCCATCATCTGGGCGAGGCCTGGTATAAACCTTCGAACATATGATATTTTCCCCAGAAAGCTTTGGAGTTTGTGCACATTGGCGGGGCTGTCCATACTAAGTATTGCTTGCACCTTTCCTGGATCTACCTGGATTCCCGTGCTAGTAACCACGAAACCTAGGAACTTGCCCGATGTGACCCCAAAAGCGCACTTTAGAGGGTTCATCTTGAGTTTGTACTGTCTGCAGCGCTCAAATACCATGTGTAAATGATCAATGTGGTCTTCCTTCTTCTGGGACTTGACCACAATGTCATCGACGTATAGCTCAACTTGCCTATGGATCAATTCATGGAAAATAGAGACCATGGCTAGTTGGTAAGTCGCCCCCGCGTTTTTCAATCCGAAGGGCATCACCACGTAATAGAAGCATCCAAATGGTGTTTGGAACGCTGTTTTATGCGCGTCTACGGTGTTCATTCTAATCTGATTGTAGCCACTGTAACCATCCATAAACGAGAACATTTGGTGGTTACTAGTCGCATCTACTAGCATATCGACATTTGGCACTGGGAACTCATCCTTCGGACATGCCTTATTTAAGTCTCTGCAGTCGACGCAACAGCGGATCTTCCCATTTTTCTTCATTACTGGTACGATGTTGGCTAACCATGGCGCGTTCTTTATGAGTTTGATAAATTTCGCTACCACCAATCGCTCAATCTCCTCCTTTATTGCTAACGCGACATCCTTATGAAAGGTATGGCTTCTTTGTTTTATAGGGCGAGCGTGTGGCATAACGTCTAAAGAATGTGCGACCAATTCAGCGTCCAAACCTGGCATTTCGCTATATGTATAAGCGAATACATCTTTATATTCTTTTAATAATTCAATCATTCTTCTCCGCTCTTCCTTTCCGAGGGACGTGCTGATCTTGATTAGCCGCTCCTCGCTATCACCAATGTCTACTTCTTCCACTTCGTCCAGGGATGGTATCTCTACAGGTTCTTCCACTGGTAACGAATCTGTCGTTACTTCTTCCTCTTCGTTGGGAGATGGTGTCGCCTGGCTTGTAGATGCTTCACACAGTTGATTTGGCGGCAACACCTCCGCTGATTGCTATAATCTGTAAACGTGTCCCCCGCTTTGAGTGGGAAAGCGGTGGAACCGGGGCTCCAGTTCTGACTTTGATCTTTTGACACCTGCTGGCTCCCCTAATCTTTCGGCGCTGAACACATATGCCTTTTCTTCAACCTTCCTCTTTTCCTTGGGTATTAATAAACGAGCGGGGTTAAAGACTGAGACTTTATTATCCTCTTCCCACTTTGGTAAGGGGATCGTTCGAGATAAACCTATTACGGCCGCCTCACCCTGTTCCGCTGGCTGATAAAAACTGCTTCCGCCATGTATGCCTCCTCGGGTCCAAAAGGGTTATTTGTGGCGGGTACCCTGTATTCCTTCCCTCCAATGCTAGTTTTAATACACTGATGATAAGTGGATGCCACGACGTGATGATCACGTATCCATCCGCGTCCTAGGAGCAGGTGAAACGAAGTGTGATCATCTAATACATGGAAGGGCACTGATGCTTTAATCGGCCCGATAGACATAGTGAGGCATATTACTCCGATCGCCTCTTGGGTGTGACCTCCGAAACCGCGCACCACTGTTTTCCGCTCTCTGATTTCTTCTCTTGGTATGCCCAGCAAATCCAAGGTATGTACCGAGACAAGGTTTAACGACGCTCCTCAATCAATGAATACTCTTCTTAATTGCTGTTTATTGACAGTTGCGGTGAGATACAACGGACGTAGGTGCTCCCCAGGAATGCATATATCGATGTAGTCAAAAGTAATCCTTCCTCTTGATATCGCCTGATGACCTGCCAAGCCTGAGACGCCTCCCTGATCTGGTCTTCACTAAACCCGAGGGAGTCAAAGAATTGTTGTGCGATGATGGTTTTGGAGAAATGGAAGGCGACGTTGTTCGTTCCCTCGAAATCCTGCTTTCCGCTGGACAATTCACATGCTTCTTCCTTGGAATCCTCCCATGTCGCCCACTCCTCATCTCTAGGGACGTGGGAAATCATCATAACGTTGTGTTTAGGCAAGGGATCCTTGTCTATTTGTTGTCGCCCGAGGTCTATCTCCCCTTCTCTCTCTTTCCTCCAAAACGCGTTTCGTACGCCATAACAATCGAGGGTCGGGTGGTTCACCCTTCTGTGGAAGTGGCAGTATCGTTCGTGTGCTTTCTTGACTGTATTTATATCCACAACGGAGGGCAATAAGTTAATTTCTCCATTAGCGGCCCACTGATCAAAAAGGTTCTCGATTTTCTCCTTAGTGCAAGGTATAGGCGCCGGGATGGGACGCTGGCTGTTGGAATTATTTCCATCCCGTCCTCCTTGTGGTGCCGCGCCTTGATATGGCTGGAAAGGTGCTTGACGCTTGCTCCCTGGGGCAGGTCCACTGCTAGCAATTGCCGCGCTTAGTGAATTAACAGAATTGTACCATGTCTGCTCCATCTTTGCTTGCTGAAATATCCAAAGGCAATCTGATACCCGCACCGTCGCTTCTTCCAATTCTACGAACGTTTGGAACTGAAAGTTGGACAAAGCGAAACGTAGGGTGGCAGTCATCTTTCCAACACAGATCTCAACCAATCTGTCTTCTGGCACATCCTCACTTAACTCAAGCGCGTGGCTTCAAAACCTCGTAATGTACTTCATAGGATCTTCGTCGATCCCCATTGTTGTTCGCGCTAAATCAACCGACGTTACTCGCCTTTTTGCGGAAAAGAACTTTTTGAGGAATAAGCGCGTCATCTCCTCCCATGTTGCTATACTTCCTGGTTTTAAGATGTCATACCAAGTGTATGCGACGTCGGACAAGGATTTTGAAAACTCATTTAGGCATATATTTCCTTCTTTCGCATGCTGGTTCATTGTTGAGAGGAAACAACCCAAATGCTCTCGTGCGTTTCCTTGCCCCGTGTATACTTTGAATTTGGGGGACGTGTAATCACGCGGGAACTTGTAAGCGACCACTTCTTTTGTATAAGGGGGGTCCAGAGAGCTATAACCGTGGTCTTGTTTTGCTACTCGGTAGTGTTCTTCAATATACCTGGCTAAGTCTTCCTCCGAGATCCTCCCAGTTGGTGCACTAGGACTCTCCATTTCTTGCTGAAATTCCTTTGTGGCCGCGGGCTTCACTTTTCCGGGGACAATTCCGGCCATATTTGGTTCATCACGAGTTCCGTTGATCGGACCGGCATCTTTTTATGAGGACGCGCCCTCCTTCTGTCTGATCAGCATCATCAATCGCTGTTGCCTTTTCGCCTGCGCTGCAAACTCTTGTCACATTTCATCCAAACTCGTGTCATGCGCGTCAATAATGGCAAATGGTGCAACTTCTTTACTTCCTTGCGCTGATGTTGTTGGCGCATTTACAATTCCTAAAGATATCTTCTCACTTCTTTGCGCATCGTCGGTATCGCTATCCGTCGGTTCATTCTCTATCAAAACGAAATCCTCGCCCGGTGCGGGGACTCGCTCAACTTTCTTTTGTGGCGCGCTCGATGCTTCTCGCGCTGGCTGCATTCCGCTGGACTCGAAATCAGTCTCCCTCTGTGGTCGCCAACTGTGAATAGGGTAAGATTGACAATCCGATCCGAGTCCCAGGGGTAACAACCCGATTTATCTCATTTCTCTTGCTTTCTCTCTCCCTTTCTTAAGAGTGTGGTCTAATTTCTCTCTCTTCTTCCAAAAAAAGCCTCCTTAATGATCTTTTCAGAGCCCTATTTATAGAGACTCCCTTTCACTCCTTGGTTGCCACGTGTCCTCTTAGTTGCTTAATAACATAATTGCCATTCTTTACCTCTTAAACACCCAAGATGTCTAAACCCAAGCCCAACTAGATAAGCTTAACTTAGTATGTGTCAAGCCCATCAGGCCCTATTGGACTTGGGGTATCCACACTGTGCTGACATACTTAATTTGTGATTTTCCAAATAAAATGTTTTTCAGATATTTATATTAATATCACAACATTTAATTTTTTAAAATATTTAATTTTAGATATTATGTGTATTCTTATAGAATTAAGTTAACCTAAAAGATACAAAATGTCAAAAATTGGCTACAAATATGTATTTTTTTATTGTGTGAAATATACATGAACATGGTGTATTATACCATGATGTGTCGTGTTTTATGCATGTTGTGATGTGTTATGTTGTACCGCGTGCTAATCCGTGCCACGTGCTATGTTTTTTTTTTTCCGAATAGAGAAGGATACATTGAAAAAGAAATAATATGTACAAGTTAATTACAGGTATTTACAGAGGTCGGCCTTTAGCCCCCATATTGAAGCATACAACTTCTATTATTGCTTAATAACATCGCCCCACTGAAACAACACTTGGTTTGTTGAATACTCTTGGAAAGTATCATTCGATGAGCACCACAATAACATTGTTTCCTTCACATGTCTGATTAAATCGTCGCCCGTTCTGAATTGGCCTCCATGAACCCTTGAGTTACGTTCTTTCCAGATGATCCAGATGATAATAAATGGAAGAATCTCTGCAATCACTTTGTGTTTCCCTCTAAGTTTAAATGTTCTCCAACCTTCCAGTAGGGATTGGATAGTTGGAGGCATGTTCCATAGTAAGTGTAGAGAAGAGAGAAAATAACTCCAAATTTTACTCGCAGTAACGCAATGTATGAGTAAATGACTGTCTATTTCAATCTCCTTGTCGCAAAATAAGCATATATAAAACTGATTGAATTTGAACTCCCTTATTTGTAACATTGCCCTGGTCGGAATAGACCTATGCATAATAGCCCATATTAAAAATTGTACCTTTGGTTTTAAGAGTTTGCACTTGAGGATGTCTGCAATGCAACTGTCTTCAGTCTCTCCTTGTATTATATCATATGCGTTCTTCGCAGAGTATTCTCTTGTCAAAACATCAGCGGTGTTTGCATTCAAAGTAACATTTCTTAAGTCTTGACGTATCTCAAGGAGATTAATGCTCTCCGCCGGATTTAATCTCCTCTTGAACTCAAATCTCCATTTCTCCCACTAGTTTCCCATGTAGAGCTCAGTGATAGAGCCGTTTTGCTGCAGACTTAGCTTAAAGAGTCTCGGGTACTTTTGAACCAAAGGTTTACCGCGTGTCCACAAGTCGTACGTGCCAGAAACTGATGTTGGCACCATTGTTCACCTGCAAGATGCAACAAAGAAACAAATCATTGTTAGTTTTGGCAATGTCATGCCACAAGCTTCTCCCCACCGCATCTTTTGGCTCCATAGGGCATATGTTATCAAATGGAGTTGATATCTTTTCACATATAATTTTACGCCATAAGCTCTTGGTTCTTTGTAATATCTCCACAACCACTTTGCCATTAGTGCTTTGTTAGTGTGTCGAATAATTTTAATCCCCAACCCACCCTTCTTCTTGGACTTGCAAACCTTATGCCACCCTGCCCAACTCATCTTCTTTTCTTCATCAGTTGATCCCCAAAGAAACTTCCTCATAATCTTTTCTAGCTTGTCTTCAATTGTCCAAGGCATCTTGATTAGAGACATGTAAGAAGTAGGGAGACTCTCCAGTGAGGATCTTATGAGAGTGATTCTCCCTGCTTTATTATGATGTCTTCTCTTCCATGGTGCCAATTTCTTATGTATCCTCTCTATAATTACATCCCAACCAGCTAGATTTCTTCTAGTTGCACCAATAGGAAATCCCAAGTATACTGTAGGTAAAGTACTGATCTCACAACCCAATTCCAAAGCTAAATCATGAAAATATGATCTGCACCTACGCTTAAGATAGAGCTTTTATGAAGGTTCAGTTTCAATCCAGTGAGAACTTCTAAAATTCTGAGAGTCACATGAAGCCATCTAAGCTCTTCCCTATTTGCATTCAAAAAAAATTAAAGTATCATCAGCAAATTGTAAGTGAGAAACGGTAGTACCTCCTTCCACCACCTGGAAACCACTCAATTTGTTTTCCCTCACAACTTGATTAATAAGCTTAGAAATAACTTCCACCACAAGTAAGAAAATGAAAGGAGATAGGGGGGCACCCTGTCTAACTCCTTTCGAAAGCTTAATTCTTAACGTTGCAACACCATTGACAAGAATAAAAAATTGAGCATCCTTCACACACCAACTCATCCACTGGATTCCATTTTGTACCAAAACCGCACTTCTTCAATATAGCAAAAAGTGACTTACACCATTGACACGTATCTCCGTCTTTTACAAACCTTGCGTTTTTGGGTCTTACCAGGTATGTAATGAACATCTTCCAACAACTCGAATGACTCATTGTTAGTTAGTCTCTTTTGGGCCAACTTTGTCACCTCTTTTTCCAATCACTAAAGGTGTGCCTGCTCTTGAGGAAAATCCGATAGTTAGTGTACACTACCTTCTTAAATCCTCTGCCCATATGAGTACATCGAGTTTTGTCTACGCAGACAACACATCCACTGTACCCATGAACTGTTCGTCCACTTAAAATACCAAGAGCATGTAAATCATGAATCCCAAACATTAGAGTTACTCTCACGATAAAATACTCTTCTCTGAAAGAATCCCAAACTCGCCTTCCGTCTTTGAAGAGAGTTTTTAATTCATCGACAAACACCTACATAAGTACATCAATGTCTCCACTCGGTGACTTGCGACCAGGTATCAACATATTGTATATTTGGAATTCAGTCTTCATACACAAAGAAGGTGGAAGATTATAAACCACAGTATGAGAGGCCAACAGCTCCAACCCTGATTCGACTGGCCATGGGGATTAAACCCATCAATCGATATTCCAAGGTAAACATTTCTACCTTCCGCTGCAAAATCCGTGAATTTTTCCTTGAACCGCCGCCACTAAGATGAATCGCACGGATGACGCATATAACGATGAGAAACTGCCACTCGGTTGTGCCAATCCATGAAAGCTGCTATTCAAGGAATAGAGAACATTTTCGCAATTCTTGGTCCTAGAGGAAAGTATCTTAGCACTAACATAGGTTCTTTTGACACCTGTATCTTCCCGTTGGAATCTTTGAATTCTTTAAATCTTCTAGCTTGGCACACTCGACATTGCTGAAGATTTTTGTCTGCATAAAAATCCGGTTCTGTTACGCTGCTGGGGTTGAAATTTCATTAGACCAAAAGTTGGGTAGGGAAAAGAAAAATCGAGGCTAACTTAGGAAGTCACCGAAATATTGAGGGTAGGCGGGTAATTGCACCAATAAAAACACGGAGCACTGTAACAGATCGCATTTTCAGTAACCATTGAAGACGTTACGAGCTTCCCAACAGCGTATGCGCGTTGCTGAAATGCAAACCGTGACTAATGGCGCTGTTGGTAAAAACCTGAATTCGTGTAGTGTCAGTCATGGTTGGAAACGGATGAATATCAGTTAAAGGAAATTCAAACATATAGCTAGGACTTTGGAGGATAATCCAAAAATGAACAGAGAAGGCAAAATAGTGGTGGCAAGAAATAAGATGCCAAATGGTGGTTATCAAGTAAATGAGGAGAATGCCATTGGTGTTGTTCTTGAACCAATGCCGTAGACATGATGCTGTTTTAACACTATCGGCTGGGTAGATTTGATGTTGTTTAACACTTTCAGCTGGGTAGCTAGATTTGATGCTGTTGATCAAAGTTCTGCAAGGTCAGTTTTAACACATTTTGCAGACCAGGTTTTTCTCTTTTAGGGTACTTAAAATGGATTGTATTTGGTTATGTGCAAGTATTTAGTTTCATCATTTTCACTTTCTTACTTTTGTTTTGAGTTTTTTCCTTCTTAAATCACTCATGTGTGATTATAAGTATGCAAAAGAAGTAAATTGAAGCAAATCAAATTTATTGAGTCTTATTATTATTGACTATAAATAAGTAGAATTGCATAAAAAGATACAAAAGGATTACTAATTAAGCAGTTTTACAAGGAGGGAGTGGAGAGCCACATAACCCAGAGTTACCCTCAAAAGAAGATGCAGGAAATGCCGTCTTAAATGCAGGAATTTTACCTGTCAGCTTGTTGTGTGACAAATCAAGAGTTAGAACATTGAGGTTGCTAAAACTCGACGGAATTTTACCCGTGAAACCGTTGTTTTTCAGGCTTAAAGTATCAAGGTTTGTAAGATTACCAATACTAACAGGTAATTCACCGGTTAACTTGTTGTTATCAACTACTAACCGCTGGAGTGACATTTTACCAATGGTTGAAGGTAAACCACCAGTAAGTTTGTTGTCTTCCAATCGAGCGAATTTAAGTGCACTTAGACCTGAGAATGAACTTGGAATGCTTCCGGAAAGGCTGTTTTGGAATAGGTAAAGCAAGTTCAATTGGGATAGTTGACCAATGGATTGTGGAATGTTTCCAGAGATCTTGTTGGCCGATAAGTCTACATAGTTCAACTTCTTGAGCGAACCAATTGTAGATGGTAAACTACCTGAGAACTGGTTTCCGTGAATATCAATCTTTGTCAGTGAAACTAAGTTAAGAATTGTTGATGGAATTTCACCAGATAATTGATTATTAGATAAGCCGAGTTCTGAAAGAGAAGACATGTGTTGGAGAATGGAGGCTGGAACTGAACCGGAAAGACGATTATCACCGAGGTACATCCTTCTGAGTTTAGTAAGCTTTTTGAACGAGGCGGGAATTGGACCCGTGAGTTGGTTGGTATCAAGGAAAAAATCAGTGAGGTGAGTTAATTTTCCAAGTGTAGAAGGAATTGTTCCCACTAACTGCTTCAGGTTACTAAGGTCTAGGAAGCGAAGAAACTCGAGATTACCCAAAGACGGAGAAATTGTTCCATTCATGAACGTATCGAAGATGGAGTCGTCAGTGGAAAATAAGCCAGGGCGAGTTAAGTTCACAACACGACCGGTGGATCCGCAAGCAACACCTTCCCATTGAACGCAACAATCAGTGGATGCATTCCATGTCTTTAAGAGTTTGGTTGGATCTTGGTTAATGTGACTCTTGAAATCAAGCAGAGCTGCTTTATCAGTTGGATGACATGCTTCTGTCGTCAAGGAAAATGCTGCAAAACAGATTAAGACAAGAAGAGAGGTTATCTTAGTGCTACTTTTGGATGCCATTTGAGAAAGTGTGAATGAATGAATGAGATATAATCTAGTGTTGGTGCATATTTATAGAGCAGAGATTTGGTTATGTTGATTTTGGTAGTTGTATTTTGTGGACTGGTGACAAATATCTTTGACGTGTCTGCACAAAACACTCAATGTCCAGGACCAATAGACCATTATTAGATAAGACAGTGGCATACAATTGCTGAATGATAAAGTTTCTCATAAAGATGGTCTTTGGTCGTAGATAAATGAATAGTTGATGGCCCCAGCTTTGATTTCTGTTTCCTACCCAAAAGCTTGACTAGAATTTTTACTGCCAGTGACAATTGTGTGCAAGTTGCTTCTCCTGCTAACAATCTACCTGGAAACATGATGCCTCTTTTCGAGTTTGATAAGCGCCTACATGGCTAAGTATGCAGGAGATAATGAGATCAAGTACCTAAGCACCTAGACTAATTCAAGCATAAAGATACTTACTTTTGCAGAACAATCGAAAACAAGTATTGGAGCACAAATGTTACAGGGCATTGGATTGAGGAGTACCAGAAGCCGAAAACTGTTAAAAGTAACAAAATTCAGGGTGAAACATACTAAATATATATGAAGTAGATGTGCATGGAACGATTGTTTTGGTATCCTTTTCGCAATTGAACCACACAATCTCATCAAAACTAACCATCACAACAGTATCACTTGACCACATTCCAACAGGCCGAAGATACATTTTCTTTGGACCACGCTTATTTTTATAGATCCATTTAACATCGTTGCGAAACTTTCTCTTCCAAATTGGCTCAGTGGTAGAATAACTCTCTAAAATCCAAACCTCCATCCACTCTTTATTATTAACGATAACTCCAAGCTTTCCGTCGTAATTGATGACAAAGCTAGGCCCTGATATGCGTAACATGTCAGGTGAATACTTAATCCATGTCCACTTCTCTTGATCGACGTAGTAGACGAATATATGATAGTGGTAAGTTAACCAATGGAATCCTCCGTTAAGGAAAATAGCTGCTGTTGGTTGTAACACGATGCCTCTAGCAAATTTGATAAACTGTTTTCTTTTCCAGGTCCAGTTGGTGGAGTCAAACACCTCACAGTGCTGTCCAAACCCCGTCCGGGATGCACTTAAACGAAGTACCTTGAATTGCAGCCTCGGGTATGACTGTGTCACTGCTATACTGATTTGAACGTCGTGAAAATTACCAAGACTGGTTTTCGGGTTGGGTATCTTTCTCCATTCTGTTGTTGCTGGCTTACAGATGTAATAACTTGGAATCCGGGAAGACTCTGGTCTAGTGACACAACATATCAAAGTACCAGATTGAGATGAACAGCCGACCGTAATCTCCTTGGCTGATTTTGGTAAGAAATCTAGGAAAGGAGAGGAAACCATAGATGACTTGTGCTCATGGCGATCTTCAACATAGGGGACAAAAGTTATGTGTTTCATGACACGATCGTAAACTAAGCAACCTGGCCCCAAACTTGGCTTTCTTTGTAGATGTTTCTTCTGAAACTGTGTATCACACATTATGAGTCTCTGCCAGTCTTTACAAACCCAGCGAAATTGACGTAACAGATTAACCAACGTTACTCTAGTTAAAATCTCATACTCTACATCAGGTAACAACTCCTGCACAACTATAATTGGACATTCATCTTCATTCTCCACATAACCCTTGCATAATTCCATGGTTCTCAAGTTGAGAATCTCAACTAATCCAACTTTAGTGAAAACACAACAACAACGAATGCCGTGCTTCAAACCCTAGTGAAGACAAGAACAGAAAGAAAAAAGTTGAATTGCTTCTCAATAGATGTTTGAAGCATTTGGTTTTTAATATTCTAAATACCAATTGGTAACCGAAAAGCTGTGCTCCTGGCTAACAATGTTAATTCCCTAAACTTCCCAATCTATAGAATTGAATTTTTAACCAATCTAAATTACCAATCCGATTACAACCAAATCTATATAGGAGGTACTGAATTACTCAACCAGGTTTTCTGAAATAACATGAGGTTTTGATTTTAGGGTAAACAAAATCTGGAACAATCCTACTTCTACCTGACTATGGAACGTTCAGTGGAATCTATAAAACCATATGAAAACACAATATCACAACGAGAAAAAAGTAAATTTGTTTATTTCACAGCCCGACCAACTTACTGTTAAAATCTGAGACTAATTAAGGGTTTTCCTAAAACCATATACTGATGAAAGTAGGATGATTATTGGGAAAACAAAATCTGATCAATCCTACTTAAGAAGAACGAATGAAAATCAAAAGAGAAATTGAGAACCAAAATGCTTACCTAGAAATTTGTGCAGAGATACAGATGATTATTGGGAAATTATGATGAGATAGCAGATACCAAACCCAGACGATTGCTTAGAAATTAGAATGCTACTGGAGTTTCAGCTTCAGGTATAATGGAAAAAGAGACCCGGCTAATAAAGCCGTATCGAGGAGAAATCGCCAAGCCAGTCGCCTCACGCCTCAAATGCTTAAGCGCGAATGAGGCGAATGAGACCCTCATAAGATTAATTGTGAAGCCCATGGAAATCAGGGGCTTTTATTCAATTTCCTCAAAAAATTATCCAAGGGTTATGGGCTGGCGCATCAGGCGCCGAGGCGCTCATCCTATTACTTGTGCGGCTTTGGCACCTAGGCGAGCGCCTCGGGCGCATATTGCAAGTACCGTACTTTTAAAATCAGTGCAACACATGTCTCAATCAATTGATAAAATTCTGCTCATACGTTCCAATGGCTGGTTGTGATGCTGCTAGATTGCTAGAGCAGGGTGTGAGTATTTTTTTTATTATTATTTTTTTTTTCTGTGGACCTGTAATATCAGAAATGTTTCATTTGTTTCATTGTGATAACATATCGTACCAATTTTAACAAAAGAAGTAAGCTAGTAACGCAATCATCTTACTAAGGGAAGAGGTGTTTTTCCGCCGGGGGAGCCTGTTATTACCAGGCTACCCTTTTGCGTTTTTTTTCTTTCTGTTTTGTTCAGACATTTTCGTAATATTGTTGAACAATAGGGGCAAATAAATTAACTGAAGTTTGTTCAACGTAAAAACCCAAGCAGGCAAACACAAATCATCGAAATCTTCTCTGAAATCTTCTCCTAAAATCGCCATCACCAGATCCTAATTCATCACGAAAACAAACCTATCCCACTTGATTTCTTCCTCTCTGCGAAACCCTAACTTCAATCACCTATCTGTTTCTTCAATTTCAGTTTTAGGTTTCGGATTTTCAGCACTTAGGTTTTAATTTTTAGGAATTGAAATTCAAATTGAAGCTAAGGTGTAATTGAATTGGTCAACATCATCACCATCAGCGTTTTCCAGCGATTTCTTTTGTTTTCAACGACTGCTCTCACTTCGTGTCTTCTTCCCAGGAAATCCCAAGCTCTCTTTTCTTTTCTTCCGAGGAAATCCCAAGAGAAAAAATGAAACCCTTGGGTTTTAAACCATCTTTTGATTCTCAAAGCAGGAGAATATATTAGGCTATTCTCAAAACAACGAAGGTATTTTCTGAATTTTTGTTTTGGTTAAATTTGTTTTGTGGTTACATTTTTGTTGTGGTTAAATTGAAATCGTCCTATGAAATTATTTTAAACACTGTATTCTTATTCCCCTTAGAACTGACTTCTATTGCATGGGTAAATTGAAGTTTGTACTCCTTGCTGTACGTATGGCAAAGTCTGATTCGAGTACCACATTTTTTATTATGGAAAAAATCTGAAATCATTTTGTGCCCTGTTGTTGTATTTGATTTGAATTTATGTTGTGTTTGTTGTTTCATGTCATTCAAATGTCAAACCTGATTCTTTTGGTTTAACTGTTTTTGAAACTTTTTTCTTCTATAATCGTTGGTTATTTGTCGCCATGAAGAACAAGTCGGTGTTAGATGTTAAATCTCATTGAACTTTTGGTGATGGTTGCATAACCTAGAAGACCTTAGCAACTAAAAGTCTATTATTGCAATTTCTTATTAATGTCGTTTCTTAGCAATTATAATCCAAGGAATATTATCTATCTTTTGTGTAAAGAGTGTTATTCATATCATTTCTCTTGCATTTCTGCTTTTTGTCGCACGCTGATGCTTGGGGTTTGATATGCGCAGCTGGCAACACCTCTTGAACCCATTGGATCATGGTGAGGATGTGAATGCAAAGACTGATTAGGAATTTAGGATCCTGTAAAAATGGAACCCATGAAGAGCTTCAATACAACAAGTGAGACCCGATCTGTTCAAATTAGGCTTTTAAAGTTACATTTTTTGCCGTTGTTATGGATTTGCTCATTTCGATCGTTTCTCACGTTTTGTGCGTTACTAAAGCGGGCAATCAATACAATTTGGGCTTTCTTCAAGCTGGTTTTAGCTGCATAAAATGGGTATGTTCTTATTTCTTTGAGTATGTAGTTTAGATTTTGTATTGACACAATATCACTTTTGCAGCAGTACTTATTGCATGATTGTTAGTTAATGAAAGCATCATATCACCTGATCGCCTTGATTATTTGTTCCAAGCTGATTTTTTTAAATTGTGGTGACTCAATTTATCTAGGAATTTATAATTTAGGGTATTGACTTGGAATTCGGTATAGTTAAAAAGGAACCAACACAAAACTACATGCGGTGATTTTAAGATTATGTGATAGCGTAGCATTGGGTTTGAGGGCTCGAATCCGTTCTATAATGAAGCTATCCCTGCGGGTTCCATCTGCATTTCCTTGGTCGATTTGTTTATTTTTCTATCTGCGTGCAAAAAGAATTTAACCATGGACATGAATGAATGAAAGTGTTGCGAACGAGAATATTCTTATCGGATTTGTACATAGACGGTGACGTATGTCTAAAGTCGGGGTTTCAAATCCGTTATTCTGTGGCGTCATTTTGAATTATGAAGTAATCTTTGATCAATGGTCACTTTTATATAGGGTTATTTTGCCCACATACATGTCTTGCCTTTTCTGTATACTGATCTTTTTTCTGACTGTACATGTGCAGGTAGCCACAAGTGTTTCCCATTAATATAGGTTATTCATCTGACTAAGGTATCTCACTGCTCAAGTTGTTCCTTCCCCATTCTCTCTTCATTCCGAAGTGAGCAATATGTTAAATTTGATTATCTAATGGTCACTAATTATGATTACTGTATAACTGACTTGGTCTCAATGTTAACCGCCAGGTCCTACAGATTGGGTACATAGCATTCATAAGGGTTGATTACAGACAAGACTTAAAACAAGAAGTGATAGATTTCCAAGATCAAGAACTGTCCGTGATGGTGAGATGAAGTGATATCTGAATTTTTCCGAACTGTATTGGCTCAACCCCTGTTGGGCTACAAATGGTGGAAGTAGAAGACAAACAACAGATTTTTTCTCCGTGAAGTCATGTAAATATGAACGGTTCGACTGCTCAATTAGGTCGATCCCAGCTATCCTTGAGAGGGTGTCTGCTTTTTTTTTAGTTCCTTCTTTTGTAGTTGTGTTCATACTTTCTTTTGAATACATTCCAAATTTCATAGGATAAAAAACAACTATGTATAAAATGCTCATCTCAAATATCACGTGCAATGCACGTGGCCTTTACTAGTCTTAATTAAGCAAAGAACCGAATGATACAAGTAAAAAGTTTGTTGTGCACAATCCTTAATCGAAGTTTATGGAGATGACTGTATACAATTTTACAACAGCGCGCCTTGCAGTTGCTATAAAACAAATTTCATTGATGTGGCAAACAAGATGTTGCCGAAGGAGAGGATTTACGAGCTTGGTACCGGTGTTTCATCAGCAGGCGGTAGAGTTGTAGTGTAACATAACAATGGTTCGAGAACTCTGAAAACCATGTTCATATTTGGCCTAAACATAGGTTCCGTATTCAAACACATTTCAGCTATTGCAGCCACCTGAATGGTAAGCAAGGAGAAAAAGAACACAAGATTAGAGACATTGTCTGAATATCCGAGAAGCTAGAAGTGCCTGGAACAATAAGAATTGATGGCATTGCAACTAGTTGGAGCTTACCTTTGCAACTGCTCTTGGCGGATACTCTTCCCCCAATCTTTTGTCAACGCACTGTACAACCAAGTCTTCATTGATTGTAGTAATACTATCAACAGTTTCTTTATAACTTTCAAGAGATTTCATGAACTGAAAACAGAAAACCAAATTCATCAATGATCCATAAATAGGTAGCTTCTGAATAAGAAGACGCTGGCTATAAGTATCGATCCACTCATACCCATTTTACAAGTTTCTGTTGCCTTTTTGGTAGCGTAAGATCAACTGGCTTACGACCAGTCAAGAGCTCCAGCAATACTACCCCATACTTGTAAACATCGCTCTTCGGATCTGGTTGTCCAGTCATTGCACTCCTGAAATCCACACAACGCAAAACAATAAGGTCACAGTTGAAGTATCAATGGAATCTGTAGCACTCTGCCATGACTTTCACTAGAAAAACAGCTTACCCTGCAAAGGGTCCCAAATCGAAGGTTGCAAGGCGTGCATCCATAGCAGGAGTTTCGTTTGAAGGGTCGGAATCAGCAGTTTTTTCGACATGATCTTTGAAGAGTAACACATTGCTGGAACTAATATCATGGTGGATGGTGTCAGGTTGCGCCTCATCATGTAAATAATGAAGCCCCTTTGCTACATCTACAACGATTTTCACCCGCTGAGCCCAAGATAGAACCTGACCCCATCCACCATGATATTAGTTCCAGCAATGTGTTACTCTTCAAAGAT
>JAJJMA010231788.1:0-16334 GCA_023529015.1 Papaver nudicaule
CCTTAACATTTTTACATTATAACAAAATTGTGCGCGAAAGAATAAAAGTTCGTAGGGGTATTTTAGGGAGTTAAAAATACGACGGTTGAAATAGTTGTGACGGGGAATCTACGGAGAATCTTTTACGAGATTCTTTAAGATCTAACGGTGATGATTCAATTTTGGAAGATCTGACGGCTACGAACTCCTAAGCGCTTTGAATAGGGTTGCTTGCATTAAAAGGGGGAGATGGCAAGCTACCATCCCCTCTCCGTCTAATATGGCACTGTAAGAATTTACTACGCATAACATACGTAAAACAGATATACGTAACCTGTAACAACGTGAGGATCTTGCCTAGATTAAGATCATGATTTAAACCAAAAGAAGAGTTCTAGGGTTTACCTTAACAGAGCCGATGAAAACCGATAGAAGTATGAGGAACTAACCAACGTGAGAGCAAAGAGTACTTGTTGAAGTCTGACAGCAACAGTTCCAGTATGTGCAGCGTTCAACATCCTTAACAAAGCAACGTGAGGATGAAGTCGATGAGCAGCAGTTGAGGATGGAGTCTTCTCTTCTCTATCAGGTTAGCCGTATATGGGATACGATAATGCAGATATGACGAGAAGAGGGACTCCCCTCCTTATATACTAGCAACTCTATTCTCACCCATAAGAGAATATAGAGTCCATAGGGTTACAACCACCTTGAGGACTGCTAGACACCCCACAGTTTAGTTAGGGTGCAAATAGATAACTTGCATCCTACATCTCGACCTGACATATCCTAGTGTAACTCAATGATCCAGGTTTTGTGCACACAAGTGTTTAGAATAAACCATATATATTTTACATTCTCCCACTTGGTTATTCTAAACAATTGCTTGTTTTATAAAAGTCACTGGATCATCTGAGCTTTTGAAAATCGGGTGGCCACCCATAAGTTTTAAGAAAACAGTCACACTAGATACTTTAAGAGATACTTTAACCTTCACTCAAGCAAAATAGCACAACTAAGTTGGACAATGTAGACACAAGCATTCGACTACGATGCAAGTTCAGTGCATTATCTCAATCTTAGCATTACTAAAATGCTCGAGCCATCTTTAACCTTTATGGTGTCTATTAATGTGGTGTAAATATGTGACACAGTATTATTGAAACCTTAAAGTGTCACCAAAATAGTCCACACTTCATACAACAAGTGTATGTCATCCTGATAGATTACTGCTACTGCTTGTAATTATACATTACCTAGCTATCAAGGATGAAGGCTTATCGACATGGTGCCTACTCATGTCAAACCCAAGTACAACAAGAGATTTGCTAACTCTCACAGGCTTCTGAATGTTACAAGAACATGATATATCAAAAGAAGTAATGTCATCATTTAAGAATCAATTACTAATTATACTGTAACACATAAAACTCCATGTTTCTTAATAAAACATAACTAGCTATTCATCCAATTGAAACAAGGAATGGAAGTCAAACTCCCGCTGATAACAACATTCATGAATTTCAAGACTCCCACTAATAATAACATTCGTGAGTTCTTAGACTCCCACTAACAAACAACATTCAAGGTTCCTAAAACTCCTATGTGAGATACATGTCCCTTGAAAATTCCAGGAGTCTACAATCATCAACTCAATAGCAAGATAGAAAAATACAATGAATCCCATTTGGCTGTTTTCTCTTACAATAAAACTTTAACCTTAATGTACTTGTTGCTAGGATCTTCATTGGTTGATTTATGGAATCCACAACTCACAACCTAATCAAACTTTATTGGACCATTGGACCAAACAAAATCCTTTAATGGTTATGGCCTATCTTTCAAGGCAAAATGATGGAAATCTTTGACTCCCATCAGAACCATAATAATTGACCTTTCAAACCACTTCATTAGTTTGAAAGCAAATAACGGGAGTCTTATTAAACTCCCACTGAAAAACAGTATCAGATGAATCTTAAACAAAACTACTTGGCTAGTTATTTCTAAACCAATTGTGAGAATTTAACGCTCACCAAAAACAACATCAAGTGATCCTTGAATTTCCATGACACAAAAACATCATGAGAGCAGAACTCCCACTGAGAAAAGTATCAAAACATACCAAAAATTCTCCTGTCACATAACCATAAGCCAACCGATCTACAAAGGCTAATAGCTCAAAGGTATCTAATGATGTTACATATACCTGACCTTCATGGAAATGATACTAGAAACTTATGAGAACACCATCCATAACTTATCCAAGTTTTTAGAAGATTCCAATGACTAGAACTGAGGCATAAGGCCTTCAACAATCCTGATTCTGACATTGTTCTCTACAGACACAGGCATAACTAGTAGGGATTTTGGAGTACCTACTGGAGTCGGATCTTTATGAAACTTCTACAGAATAATGATCATATCAGTTACAATATGCACACAAAATTTCAGCAAATTCCAACGGTTAGATTCTGCTGTACAAAAGCTCAAACAGCCCTACTCGGAATTAAAATCCTGCAAACACGTAGCTAATTCAGTTGTTGGTTTCAGGGTCTTAACGTGGTGAGAATACTCTCAAATTTTGACCAAACCTCACTTACATATTCAGGTATAACATATCCAAAATTCAAGACAAACCAACAATTGAACATCTAGATACATGCAAAACAATTCTGTTATGTTATATGGATTTCAGAAATATTTGAATGTATGTCATGCTTTAAGAAGGATTACGAACACTTGATAAAGCTCTTCAAGTTAAACGAATAACTACCAAAAGAGAAACATGGTAACACAATCAACACAAGGAGTTTCAGATCTAAAACTTCTACATCGGCTAACACATTCGACCATATATTTCATGCTTTTAAACTCCAAACTTGAAGTGTTGCAGTACAGCTCTGTACTCCAAGTTTTCTCATGTATTTTGACATCTTCCTATACAGTTCAGAAGGAAAACAATACCAATTAATCTACTAGTGAAATTTTATGCACTTATGTATTTAAGCATATATATATATGGCACTGCCCCTGTAGCTTTAACTAGACATATACGTATGCATCTATATAGATCAAAACTATCAACTTAATTGCTTTCTTTTTCTATAGCAAACACCATAGATGATACATGCAAGTCTACCTTAGCCATTCATGTATATTACTTCAAAAGAATCATGCTAACAATCAATCAAGTTCACCGTATATTCATAGCTATTGATATTCCATCACAAAATGTATTTCAAACCGTAAAGTCTAACATCCAGGTTCTACCCCTAACTAGACTTCTTAATACCATGATAATCAAATCCCCTTGAAACTGAGCAGGTAGCATACATGGTAGATGTAGATAAAAAATATGAATACAGCAAATCATAGTAAGACACATAAATTAACTAATATAATTTTGCTACATGACCAGTACCCAGGTTAAACAAACCTAATTATGCATGATCACTCTAAATCCACATATATACAATTTATAATCAAGGAGTACTCACAATTCAGTCTATACATGGGTAACTATATTCACATATCAGTAGTAGAGTATACACACTAGATCACCTAATAGATTGATTCAATACTAGATTCAATTCATTCAATACTAGATTCAATTCAAAAGTTTAATATAAATTATAATTCAAGCACAAGCCACATCTGCATTCTAATGATGTTAACATGAAAATATTACTGCAAACAATACGAATTACACCCTTAAATCCTTTCCTTTAGTACCACAAGTAGTCCAGTAGAAAATTCTCCTATAAATGTTAGAACACACAATTAAGAATTACAAAACACGCAAATTACTAGATTAGCAATAGGTACTGTTTACTCTATTCGTACGAAACTTTAGATAATAGTTAGTTTCACTATAATTTAGCCAAGGGACTGATTTGTCCCACATAAATACTTGTCAAGAATAGACCTCTACTGCAGGTCTGGTTAGGCGCTACTCCATGCAATTAATTAACCAAATAGTTCACGCAGGTCTTAATATGAGCATGTAAACAGAGACCACTATTACTGACGACTAAAAACATAACAACCAGTACAAATCCGCACTTATACTCACATAACTCCGATGTCTTTAAACTCAATTAGATCAACTATTAAGACCATATGGGATAGAAAATCTACTCCATATATAATCAGCCAGCATAAGTGATGTTAGCTCAGCTGCCATTCAAACTCTTAAATTGTAAAAGTTCAATACATTTATCCATCAAACAATAATTAACGGATGGTACAATTCCATTAAGCATTAACTAGTCTAAACTGACTACAAGAGAACTCAAACCAATATCAGGTAGTACGAGTTTTAAACATCATATACCTTGACTGTACTTATTCTACTATCCTCTGAAACACCCTCTATCATTTTTAGCGCTAACCCATCTGTGTATAGGGTTACAGTAGGTGTCCAGTCGAGTCAATCCTCGATAAATCATACAGTAACAAGAGGATACACAGAAACTTCTCATGATAAACAAAAGCTATCAAGATATGGGCTATATGCCTATACTGTAGGAAGGAAACATAACTAACGTACCCCCTCCATAATCCGTTTGTAGGTTAAGACGACTGCACTAGGTCCATTACCAGTACAAGTAGATTCACAAAATCAAACACATTACAAGTATATTAATAAACAGTACTTCGATCAACTCCTGCATTCTGTACTTAATAAAACCTTCCTAGATTCATAGACCATCCATTAAGAGATATGAGCTAGAAAACCTACTTTCTTGTGTTGCTTTTACTTAAAACAATTTCCTTTTTGACAACAGTGAACCACAACAACAGATTAAGACAATCTATTAACTCAATTTTTTCGTTGTATTGCAAAACATGTAAATCAGTCTAAGGGTCTAGCTGAAATACTCAGAGTGTCTTTTATTAAAATTTTGTTACTTCCCACTCTGCGGAAACAGTGATATATATCCATAATCAATTACACCTTTGGGCAGTAAATACATATATGTCACCTCCCTTTATGCGATAAAAACCGCCCACGGAACTAACTTACTAAGATTTTCTTAAATACAAACACTTTCTCACCTTTGGGTAAGATTTATTTGTACTTAATCAAAACTTATAAACCATTCTGCTCTACCTAGTCCACACATGAACCAACTGAACACCTTTGGGTAGAACCAGTAGTTCACTGCTTATAGGCACACACTGATGATCTTAATGGTTAGAAACCAAATTCAACAAAACACAATATACACAAGTTAGTCACCTTTGGGCAAGACATAGAACTTGTACAGACTGTGTGTCGTCGAATGATCACTTTAATGGTCCTCCATAACCCACATAGGAGACTTTTCCTTGACCGTTAGTTTTACAGTCACCGTATTCAGAACGTATACAAAAATTATGAAAACATTGTACACAAAACGTATTCATCAATGTAAAATCATACGGCATGTTCATATATATAATTTTATTTCAAAGCCATTCAGACCCCTTAACAAAACGGGTTTTCCTCATAAAAATTTACAAAAGTGTAATCATACAGTTATAAGTTCAATGGTTAAGTTTCACGATTACAAATAGTTCTACTATATCAACAGCTACAACATCACACAAAGAAATTACTCTGTTACTGCTCAAAGACTATGCACGTAACCTATGCCATTAAAATGGATGTAAGATACTCTTTACACCTAGCTAGTTGTCTTAACAGCAGGTGGGTAGGCAAAAATTAGTGCATCATAGTAGCCTAACACCAACAGTAGTAAACCTATTATACAACACCTCTATACATTATCTAGTCCAAACGGACCACCACAGGACTTAACCAATACCAACAAGGTCACGATCCAAGCATGATAAACTATGATTGTACATATCCTCCTATCTTCTAAATCACAATATAGCATTCTTAGTGTTAACCCCATATGTGTATAGAATTATAGTGTGTGTCTAGTCCTTGACAAATCAAATAGTAACAGGAGGAAACACAAAACTTTCTTAAAGAATAAGCACTTAACCAGTAATCCATAAACTTTCAATTCATACTTTCATGAGTGCATATATACAGCGGAAGCCAAGTATATTTATCATTAAAACCCTGTTAGATCAATTAGGCATAATACACACAACCATTGATTTCTTTGACTTAGTTTTAAAGAACCCTAATTAGCAAAAGAGCAAAAGAACTCGTCCATATTATAAAACATGAAATCAGACTCTTAACCTAGGCACAACACTGCTCTGATGCCACATGTAAGAATTTACTACTCATAACATACGTAAAACAGATATACGTAACCTGTAACAACGTGAGGATCTTGCATAGATTAAGATCATGATTTAAACCAAAAGAAGAGTTCTAGAGTTTACCTTAACAGAGCTGATGAAAACCGATAGAAGTATGAGGAACTAACCAACGTGAGAGCAAAGAGTACTTGTTGAAGTCTGACAGCAACAGTTCCTGTATGTGCAGCGTTCAACATCCTTAACAAAGCAACGTGAGGATGAAGTCGATGAGAAGCAGTTGAGAATGGAGTCTTCTCTTCTCTATCAGGTTAGCCGTATATGGGATAAGATAATGCAGATATGACGAGAAGAGGGACTCCCCTCCTTATATACTAGCAACTCTATTCTCACCCATAAGAGAATATAGAGTCCATAGGGTTACAACCACCTTGAGGACTGCTAGACACCCCGCAGTTTAGTTAGGGTGCAAATAGATAACTTGCATCCTACATCTCGACCTGACATATCCTAATGTGACTCAATGATCCAGGTTTTGTGCACACAAGTGTTTAGAATAAACCATATATATTTTACAGGCACCACCTTTGTACTTCAACTGGTCATCCGTTAATGTCCCTCACCCAACACCCAAATGTTTGCACCATATTTTACAGATCCAGGGAGAACATCCGCATCTTGACTCTCTCCCAGCCCTTCTATTTCAGTCACTCTAAAATTTCCCTTGTGCACTCATTATCGTTTTCAACGCACCAATTGGCAATACCACTAACTCACCTGGTGACAATGACCATGAATGACTTGACTCGTATTCGTATCCATACTTACCAAACTCGGTTTAAGACGACATAGAAATCTTAGGAAACTTTCTTCATCTTTCAATGTGCCATTCCTTGACGAAATGCTTACTAGCCAGAACTGTGTGCGAGATTCAGTTATAGTCCTCCCCCATACCCTTGGAGAAGTACTTCCATTTAGAGATATAAAACATCATTGTAGACATTTAAACTAGGAGTGCCATAAGTAACATAGTCGCTGTCATTATTTTTGTGCCTTCTACTGCCGTTGTTGCTGTAGGTATCCTTGTTGTTCCTGTTGTTGTATCTGTTCCTGATGTATGCTTGCTTCGTCCAATCTATTCTAAAAATATGTTAAAATTTACGTTGTGCCGGTGGGATTAGGATTTTCGTTGGCACCTGGTTAGTAAATTTGCGAATTATACACTCGTATTATTCATGAATGTTCATGAATCCGGCGGTATCACCCCAGATCCATATGTACTCACTAGTCTTTATAGAAATGACTAAAACCCCTTTACTTACTATTAAAGATCTCCTTTGATCAGTTCATGTTAATTACACAATGCTTTGTCAAAACCTCATTTGTTATCAAACGCATCACTGGATCACTGTTATTATTTACAAACACATAATAACAGTTCAGATATTATGTGTAATTAACTGTTCAGCTGTAGAAGACCGACCTATGTGACTAGAATCATCAAAAAAGTACTCCCTCCGTGATAGGCACATTTAACTTTAACCAAAAATTAAAAAACTTAATAAAACTAATATTATAATTAATTTTATTATTATTTTTTTTATTAACCCATGACATTTGTCAACAGTAAACTAATCATAAAGAAAGAAACAATAAAAAAGCTCTAATGGTTAATAGATTAAATTTTTTAATTTTCGAAAAAAAAATCAAACGTGTCTATCTTTTTGAAACGGAGGGAGTATGTAACTAGCAACAAGAAAAAAAAAATGAGATAAGTTTTAGAATTCCTCGTTTTCTTCGTGTTCTTGTCCCACAGTAGTACCAGAGTTGAGAGAAACTAAGCTACTTCGAATAACTAAACAAAGATAAGCAAAATAACCCATTACAAGTAGCTTCAATTCTGACGTTGTGAACTCCTGAATCTTTCAAAGGGTATTCTATATCTTCTGCAGTATCAGATAATGATAATAAGTGTGATAACTGCGATAGAGAATCATAATCAATAAAGTGAATCTTGTTATGTTCACTCAACAGAAGACTGGTATAGTTGTTTTCGGGACAGCATGACGATTAAGATGCATGTTAACAAAATTAGGGTCATATCACAAAAGATCTTAGAAAACCTGCAGCTCGTGGATCGTTATGTCCAATTGATGATGGGCGATGTTGCAAAACCAAACCCAACGAATAGCTAGCAATCACTTACGAGTAAATAGCAGTTAATTCTGAGAAATTATTTACAAATTGTGAGACCTAGCAAGCAGTGGTGTAATAATAAAGAAAATTAACCTTTTGGAAATTATCTTGTTTCACAGTAATTCCAATAATGCCAATTGTGTGCCGATGTTGTTACCATTCAAACAAGCGTTTCGAAAAAAGTCTGGAAAATATGTAAGTGTAGCAACATAAGAATTAAAATGTACCAAGTAGGTTGTAGTAGACCAACGTAATCCGTGAATAAGATTTACTCATGAGTTGCAACAGTGGCACCCAAAATAAAACCACGTTAGTAAGCTATTCAATTCCTCAAATTTGTCATCTTAAGCTTTTTACACTTTCATCGAAAAGATTCCTCTGATTCTTCTCGATCTGTCCCATGTAAGTGCCCGAGTTAAGAGAAATGAATCTACCAACATAAGTCGTTAACGTGGAGGCATTTAACCCATTACTAGATGGAAGCAGGAAGCTTCACAATGGTGATATTTCTGGACTACAGATCGGTAACACTGTTTATACCTTCGTTTTATAGATTCTTCTGTTTCTTCTCGATCTTGACCAACAAAAGTACCAGAGCTAAGAGAAACAAAGGTACCAACATAAGTCACCCGATTACGATTTGGGAGCTTCACAACAGTTGTTTATTTAAGCTTTGGAGTATAGAGAGGTAATTATGCTTTTGATACCTTCGTTTAAATGATTCTTCTGTTTCTTCTCGATCTTGACCAACATAAGTACCAGAGCTAAGCGAAACGAAGGTACCAACATAAGTCAACCGATTACGATTTGGGAGCTTGACAATGGTTGTTTTTTTATGCTTTGGATTATAGAGAAGTAACTTGCCATTTTTCTCTAAAAGGATACCACCGTTATTATAAAATTGCAATGGCCTCACAAATGTGGATGCAATAATCGTGTGTTCATTAATAGCGAATAGCTTTGTCCAAGAGTCACAAACTCCATACTCTTTCATCAACCACACATCAGTACTAACCTCTTTAGTATGACTAACAAGGCAAAGACATCCTTCCAACAAACCCAAAGCTATACTCACTTTTTCATACAAATATTTTGGTTTCGGAACTTCCTTGACAATCTCTTCGCCAATATCAAACGAAACAATAACTGATATGAATTTTGAATCTGTTGCTGTTGCTGTCCAGTGAAATGCTCTATTAACAAAAACCTCAGGTTGTGCTCCAGCGAAATTTCTATAATTGATATCCGGAATCTTTTTCCATGATTCCGATCCTAATGTAAAAACCCTGATCTCAGAAATAGTTCGACTTAAGTTTTCAATTCTAACCACCTTGTAATTATCGATAATACAATCGTAAGCAAGTCCATATTTCACTTTAGAAGACCACATCTGATCAGAATCCCTACTTGGCTCATATGTTGACTTACTTTCATGTCGAATTGTCTGATATGGCAATGGTATTTCCTTATATTCTCTAGTAATAGGGTTCCAAAGAAATAACATGGCATAATTGAATTTATTAAATAAAGATAAGCAAATTAACCCATTACAAGTAGCTTCAATTCTAACTGCATTATAACCTCCATATTTCCATGGGTATTCTATCTCTACTGCTCTATCATATAACGACGAATGCGATAAAGAATCATACTCAACAGAGCGAATCCTGTCTCGATCAGTAAACATAAGACTGGTATTATTGTTTCCGATAGTATTATGATGAAGATGCATGCTAACAAAATTAGGGTTTTTGAATAACTCAAACCATGACTTGCATACACACCTGGATCGTAGTATGCACTTTGCTGGTAACCTTGAGAGTATATCGAACATGATTTCCTCAGGGAGATGTGACATCGTTGCTGTAATTTTAGACAGAATTAGGGTTTTGGTATGACGAGAAAAGAGAAAAAGTTAATATGGAAAGATGAAAGAGTTTAGGGCAAGAGCATGAATGTTTCTGTGAACGTGACTTATATACAACACACCATTGTTTATTGGCTGCCCCTATCAGAATACCGGCTGTCCTAATAACAGAATCCTCGAACCGATGTTATGCAACTGCCACAACTCAGTACCATATCGTAACATCTGAAATTTTCCAAGAACATCGTAATTTAGGGCCAACCCAATTTTTAGATCAGTTTAGCAAAATCTGTCTAAAAACATCCCACAGACACAGCCCACAATCAAAAGACTTGAACAAATGGTTTCATAGTCAATTTTTGAAAAAAATGGCTTTTCTGAATGCGCTGATTTTGGCACTGCACGTTTTTCTTTGGCACTTCAAAGGGTGACAAAATAGGGTCATCAAAACCAAAAACCAAAAACCCCTTATAAAACGTGACAATTTTACCCTTTAGATTTAGTTTTGTGTTAGCGTTTGATTATCATCAGATTAGTGGTAATCATGATTATCATAATCTATATAGTTAAGTTAATAAAAATTTTAGAGAGAGAAAATCAGTTTGTTTTTGATTTTAGAAATCATTTAGAGAGAAAGAAGGAGAGGGAAAAAAAAAAACAAAGGAGAGGAAAAAATTTCAAAGTTTTGATTCGCTCAACCAAAATGAGTGATTCAAACACCGATTTCGAGCTACCGGAGACTCCAATAGATTACAACAACAAAATCTATTGTCCAAACGAAGATTTTTGTAATTTTTGTGATTTGGGCGGCTGTGTGTACGCCTTGGTTTGGCCTCATTGAGGCGTAAACAAAGTTTACGCCTCAAGATTCTTCCCAAGTGAGGCGTAAAAAGTTGAATTTACGCCTTGCAACCAAGCCGTAAAAGATGCCCTAGTTTTGCCCTAGAATGTTTTACGCCTACCAAACCAAGGCGTAAACGTAAACATTTTGAAATGTGCTCACAAAAATGTGAACCGTAAACATCAAAACCAAGCCGTAAAAAACAATTGGGGGCGTAAAAAAATGAATTGGGGCATGAAAACTGAATTGGGGCGTAAAAAATGAATTGGGGCATAAAAAATGAATTTTTTGTTTTACGCCCTAATTTTTTGTTTTACGCCCGGATTCATTTTTTATGCCCCAATTCATTTTTTACGAACAAGGAGGTCCACTGGCGTAACAATCTTCTCTGAGGAAATAATAGAAGGCTCACCAATAACATTCATGGATGTGACCATCGCTGAGGCAGAAGTTGAAAAAACAAAGTCCGAAGCAGCATCGGTCCTCGCAGTTGAAGGAACTTCTATAGCTGAGGCAGCGGCAATACCGGTGATCGAAGACGAGGTACTTAGAGGATTTGTGGCATCCACCTCTTTGATAACCATTTCAGTCGCCTTCGCTGCCGATGTCTCCTTACCGGCACTCGTAGTCTCCTTCGGAGGAACTGCAGCAGCCTGGCGACGACCAGTTTGAACTCCTTTCAGAATCGTTTGCAAAACAGATTTTTTCAGCGGCCGTGAAACTCCGGGATTTCCCCCATAGTTAAAATTCATCACACCATGATTAAGGCTTAGGGCACCTAAAGGCTGTCCCTGCAGATAAGGATCTGTCTTCCTCAGGAAACAAACAGAGGCAAGTATGAATACTTCAGAAAGGAACGAAAAGAGAGTATTTGTTACCTGCTGCATAGTCTCCTCATCAGACCGAGGACGCTTTAGGTTGCCCGAGGGCTCAGCGATGACATCCTTGCCTTTACCCGAAAACGAGCGAGATAACCTCCTATCCTCGTCAGAAAAATGAATAGAAAACAGATGTCGAGTCTCAAACTCATGACCTGCATTAAACTCGGTCCGAACAAAGAATCGGCCAGAGTCCTTCCAGCCTCGGAGTATAGGACCTCTGAGAAGTATAGGCTCCGAAGACCAGTCTTCGTCCATTGAATATTTCAAAGATTCGGGGAGGATATCCTCGACGCCTTCCACCATCCGAAAGCTAACCCCCCAAGGAGCTAACTTATTGTCTAAAGTTAAAAAGGGATCGTAGTGCCTAAAGAAGTTCTTGGAAGTAAAATAGAACCTCGTTGTGGACCCGGCAGGGGAATTGTTCTCAGAATTAAGAACCCACTGATTGATAAGGTAAATAGAGCTGCAAGTGAGCTGCATCACCCCTCGGGGTTTAGGAAGAGAATAAAGGATTTCAAGGAACAAAGGATTAGAAGGCTGATAAAGAGGAAGAGGCAACCCAGTAGTTATCTGATGAAACGTCACCACAAGTGTGTCCTCGCTACATTGATACTCCCTGACCAGTTCCGGAGTCAATCTGGGAGAATCAAGGGACTCAATTTGAAAGCCCCTTCCATCAGGATTCACACCATTTATCCTTAAAGAAAGGGCCTCAATCATGGAAAAAGACGACATGGAAAAAGAAATACAGATAGGAAAAGGCAATATCGCCGGCGGACGGAAATAGCAGAGGCAACTTGAAAATAGAGAGAGGGAAGAAGGGAAAATCCTAAAGAAACCAACTTTATGAAAGAAAAGGAAGATTAAAACAATGGGTCAAGGAGAAAGGAACGAATAGATCACCTAATATGAAGATACAAATTGAGGTTTCATGGAAGAAGAACGCCGGCGCCAAGAAAGATGAAAGCGAAAAGACTAAGGGATTTTTAAAGGGAGAACCAAAACTTAAATAGTGAAAGAAACCGGCGCTACCAGTTAGAAGGTGAAAATCCATGAGCTTAGGAGAACGTGTCAAAAAAATACGCACCTGGCAAGAAGTGGGGATACTTGACAAAGAGGTGGCAAAAAGAGAATTTCCTCTCCTCGCATCTTCGATACAAGGAAAGGAAAGAGGCAAACTGTGGAGGGTAAAACCCCTCGGGACACGTGTCTCGCATCTGAGAAGCCTAACCACACCGAGAGGATCGACAGCGAGACTTCGGACTAGATCAAAGAGGAAGAGAGGCCACACGCGGACAAAGTAAAGACTCGGAAGGAAAGGATTCGGACTGCCCCAAAGGACCGAAGCCCCAGAATCAACCTCGGAGCGCCAGCGAATAAACCGCCTTACTCGACAGGGACTGACACCACCACGATTTGGTCCTTTGTCTTATTAGCTGTAAACCACCCAAGATCGGCCTATATAAGGCGAGCTTGGAAAACTTTGTAAGGGTTGGATTCTTTTTGGGTAGAACCTAAGCAGCAAGAGAGGGATTAGGTCTGTATCTCCTCTGGTTCCTTAGGGTTATATTCCATGTAATCTCGACATTGAAATACATACAAATCTTTATATATTTAGCCTTTGCTGTTATATATTTAGTCTTTGATTACTATTCTGATTACCTTCGGTATCGTTCTTGTGGTTCTCGCACCATTAAATCTCAACTAAGGTTACTGTATGTATGAGTAGATCTGATGGATATGGTGTCTTCTGAACCTATGCAGATTTTCTACTCGTACATGTTGTTTAGCAGGAGAGCATTGTATTCAGTTCTCATAGCATCCATCCATTGGGAATCAGTTGAGGCACTCTTGTAAGTCTTTGGTTCAGATGGAATTGACACAATGGAGGTGAAGGCCTGATGAAGTGGATGAGTAATGGTATAGTGAGTAACAAAATCTGGTAAGTATTTAGGCTTAGTGATGCCCATTTGAAGTCTTGTGCACATTTGTATTGGTGGAGAAACTGAGACATCTGTTTGATCAACCATAGGCACTGAAGATGAAGTATCTGAATCATCCACAAAATCTTCAATATTGTCTGTAGTTGATATTGGTGATTCAGGACTGTTTGGTGTAGTAAGAGGTTGAGTGGATGAGGGACAAGAAATTGGAAGTGTGACTACAGCATCAACTGTTGTTGCTGTACTTTGTGATGAAGGTGTTGTAAATAAGAAGTTATGTTCATTAAAAACCACATGCCGAGAAATGTATACCTTCTTGGCTGTGTTATCAAAGAACTTATATCCTTTGTGCATAGAGTTGTAACCAATGACAGTGCACTGAGCAGATTTAGGACTCAACTTGTCTTTTCTAATATCTCCAAGAAAAGGATAGCAAATGCACCCAAAGACCTTCAACATAGAATAATCTGGCTGTTTTTGAAGAAGAACCTCATATGGAGTTTTAAAACTTAAGGATTTTGATGGAGTTCTATTTATTAAATACGTTGCAGTAGAGAATGAATCATACCAAAACTTCTTTGGCAAATTTGCCTGGAAGGAAAGAGTGTTACCCATTTCTACAATGTGACGATGCTTTCTTTCAGCAACTCCATTTTATTGAGGGGTTCTTGGACATGAGGAGCAGATGATGATTCCACTTTCTTCAAGGAAATTTCTGAGGTGTCCTTTAACAAGCTCATATGCACTATCACACTGGAAATATTTGATTTTAGTTGAAAGTAAATTCTCCACCATGGCCTTGAATGTTTTAAAGCAGACAACACTCTCATCTCTTGCCTGCATAGGATAGGTCCAATGGAATTTGCTAAAGTCATCTATAAACAAGATGTAGTACTTGTAACCAGATATTGAAGGTGTTGGTGCAGGCCCCCATATACCACAGTGTATCAACTCAAGAGGAGAAGTAGAACGTTTATCATAGTTTGAGAAAGGAAGGCGCTTTCTCTTGCCTAGCTAACATGATGCACACAAAGAATCAGATGAAGCACCAGTGAGAGTAATCTGAGACTCAGTAGACAGCTTCTGAAGAATATTGTGAGCTGGATGGCCCATCCTCTTATGCCACAAAGAAGGAGTAGCTTGAATTGACACATGAGCTTGAGGTACTGGACTTGATGATGAAGATACTATGGGATACAAATTATTTATCACAGGACAAGTGGCTAGTATATATCTCTTTGGTGGTAATATCCTTGACCTCAAAACCCCATGGAAAGAGTTCAACAGAACAAGCATTGTCCCTTGTCAGTTTAGCTACACAGATGAGATTCTGTTGTAAGTTTGGTACATATAGAACATCTTTGAGATTTAATGTGAGTGTTGAGTTTCCCACTGATTGAATGGGTAAAAGAACCCCATCTCTAACAAGAACTTTTTCTTCTCCAATATATGGTTTACTATCACACAATGAAGCACTTGAGTTTGTCATATGACTGGTGGCAACGGAATCATGAAGCCAGTGAACATTTGCAGTTGACAGAATGGGTTTTGATGTAATAGTTGAATGAGTTTCAACAATCACATTGGCTTGAGGGTTCTGCTTTGGTACATACTTTGGTTTAGGCTTATTTGGAGCAAACCTATATGGACACTTGTAAGTTGAATGTCCATCTTGTTTACAAATCTGACAAGTCATATTGCTGTAATCTTGGTAGGCAACATTGGGTTTTAAGAAAGAGGATGAAGGGGTATTGATTTGAGAGGTGTTTTGAAAAGTCTTTTTAGTAAAAAATACAGAGTTTATTACAGAATCAAGAGCAACTGATCCATAAGCCATTGTTCATATTGCATCAATTGAGATCTCAGATCTGAAAAAGAAAGAGAAGAATCTCTATTTTGAATGGAGATTGTGAAGTTATTGTATTCTCTTCCTAATCCATTTAGCACATACATAATCAAGTCAGAATCAGAGACTCTTTCTGAAATAGCAGCTAAAGAGTCACATATGTCTTTTACTCTTTCTAAATATTCAGACATGGAAGAAGATCCCTTTTTCACACTCTGTAATTGTCCTCTTAGCATAGATTTCCTAGCAAGAAACTGATTTGAAAACCGAGTAGCTAGATAATCCCATACCTCTTTAGACGAGTTGAGACCCAGCACACCTTTAGAGACAGATTCTGAGAAGGTTCCATTCAAGCAGCTCATCACAAAGCGATCTCATTTACACCACTGTGGCAGATCTGGATTTGGTTTTGTAGCTCCTTCAACTGTTATGGTTTCTGGAGGTTTTGGTATGGTACCATCTAGATAGCCATAGAAGTCAGTACTGATGAGGATAGATTCTAGTTGGTTTTTCCAAACTAGATAGTTTGTATCATCAAGTTTAACAGACACAAAGTTTG
>JAJJMA010231793.1:9470-36740 GCA_023529015.1 Papaver nudicaule
TGTTTTCACTCAGTACATATCATATGTACTGCCCCCCAGTACATATCATATGTACTGTTAGAAATCTGACTTATAATATTATTCAATTACTCAGTACATATCATATGTACTGCCCCCCCCAGTACATATCATATGTACTGTTAGAAATTTGACTTATAATATTATTCAATTACTCAGTACATATCATATGTACTGCCCCCCAGTACATAACATATGTACTGTTCGAAATCTGACTTGGGGTATTCTTCTATTCTTCTACTTCTCCTTATTTTCACTCAGTACATATCATATGTACTGCCCCCAGTACATATGATATGTACTGTTAGAAATCTGACTTTGGATTTTTTTCTACTTCTTCTTGTTTTCACTCAGTACATATGATATGTACTGCCCCCCAGTACATATCCTATGTACTGTTAGAAATCTGACTTATAATATTATTCAATTACTCAGTACATATCATATGTACTGCCCCCCCAGTACATATCATATGTACTGTTAGAAATTTGACTTATAATATTATTCAATTACTCAGTACATATCATATGTACTGCCCCCCCCAGTACATATCATATGTACTGTTCGAAATCTGACTTGAAATTTTTTCTTCTACTTCTTCTTGTTTTCACCCGGTACATATCATATGTACTGCCCACAGTACATATCATATGTACTGTTAGAAATCTGACTTGGGTATTCTTCTACTTCTTCTTTTTTTCACTCAGTACATATCGTATGTACTGACATATTGATATGTACCGTAAGTACGCAATTTTGGGTTTTTAGTTGATTTTTAATGATATGTACTGATTTAATGATACTTCTGGAAAGTTTTGATCATTTTCTTAATTGTAGATCAGGTTTGGATGATTTTTTCATTGTAGATCTAGGTTTTCACGAGTTACCTAAATTGGTTTGGTTCTCAAGTTTGTGTACTGTTTTGCGCTTTTGAATTTGATGTTTAATGGTTTCAATCGGTTTTTGGATGAGCGATTTTTGGAATTTCAGTTGATTTTTGAGTTTATCTTCAACGTCTGTAGATAGTATTGATGGTAATGGTAGTAGGAGTAGTGGGGTGGGTCGCACATGCCAGTTAGGAGTATCCGGGTAATTTAGCTAGGTTTTGGACTAGGGGATAATTACATTTGAACCAGGACTATAGCCTAATACGGTTCCGGTTTTTAGGACTAAAAATTAAATTTCTCTTTTTTTTTTTTAACAAATTTGGGGACGGGCTATAGCCTGCTTAGCCCTCTGCTAGGCCCGTCCCTGGACCCCCACAGTGCTTGCTCTAAATTAGGCAGGTATTTGCGGAACAATCTAAAGGCACCCACCCTTTTCTCTATAGGCAGCCAGCTTTACTTCCAAGCTACTTTGTTTGAAGGCAATCAGCTAAATCCAGGAGTCGGCTATACTTTCTTTTCTCTATAAAAAGTCCAACACCAGGAACAGCATAATAAGATAGTCCCATTCAAAAGGCGAAAAAAACCCTAGTTATTAGTATTTCACCACACTTTCTCTCTGTTTCTCTCTAGATTTTCTATATTCCTTCCTTCCGCCGTAACCATCACTCCTCCGCCACCGCCACCGCCACCGCAAATCACCATCATCAATGGCAAGCAAGGATGTAGAACACAGCAAGGTTGAAGAAGAAGAAGAGACAGTACCATCATCAGTCGGTGGTGAAGAAGAAGATACTGGTGCTCAGATCGCTCCTATTATTAAACTTGAAGAAGTTGCTGTTACTACTGGTGAAGAAGAAGAAGATGTTCTTCTAGATCTGTATGTATCTCGTATCCCTAATCTCTTTACTTTTTTCGGATTTGATTTTAACCGATTCGACTCGGAACTGATTTGGTTTGTGGTTATTTGTGTAGAAAGGCGAAACTGTACCGATTTGATAAAGAAGGGAACCAGTGGAAGGAAAGAGGAGTTGGAACTATTAAGCTGCTTAAACATAAAGAAACTGGCAAAGTTCGTGTGGTGTTTAGGCAGTCTAAGACACTTAAGATCTGTGCTAATCATCTAGGTTTGTTTGTTTTTTTTTATTTTTAACCTAATTCTTTTTTGTTAATTTTTTGAATTGATTTTGGATGGCGTTTGGAATTGTGCGATCTGATTTAGGGTTTTTTTGTTGTGAATTTTGTAGTGTTACCAACAATTTCGATCCAAGAGCATGCTGGGAATGAGAAATCGTGCGTATGGCATGCAACTGATTTCTCTGATGGTGAATTGAAAGAAGAGTTGTTCTGTATTCGATTTGCATCCATTGAAAGTGAGTATTTTTTGCTTGTTTACTTTATTGATATTGCTGTTGCTGCTTTGTAGGTATTCATGTTTATTACCATTAGGACTGGTGGCTTTTTGTTGGTTGTTTGATTCCTAATGTTACTAGGACTACTAACTCAATGATACTCTGATGCTATGGTATAGGACAGAGTGTCATTAGTTTAGTCTTTTGTTTGGGAGTGGAGGCTTTGTAGTAGGATACAGGGAACTTCCTGATTGCCTGGTTGGCCAAGTTAGTTTTAATGTTATCATGTATGGCGTACCAATTCAATCTTGATGGGCAAAGGGTATACATGTTATGTTGAATCTGCTATATGGCTTAGTGATACTGTTATAGTAAAGTTAGTTGTTTTACTGCTCGGAGTCTCATAAAACATAGATTATGATTTGTTATTTTCAATTGATACTGCATCATTCCCTTGTCACTGCTGAATTGTGTTGTGGTAATTTAATATGTTTTAATCATTCATGTGTAATCATCTAGTCTTTGTCACTTGGTCACTTTTGGATGATTCACTTAGGTTGATTCATATTGAAACAGTTGTAAAGCTATCTTACCAATTTCTTTTCTTAATTTATAAGAAGTTGCGTTGTCACTCTAAAAAGAAATCAGTCTATATATGATTTGCACGTGAGCTGTCATTATGTTAGGTAGTGACAGGTATTTGAATAATGCCAGTAGGGATTCAATTAGCTAGCCAGTTGTACATAGTGCCCTTTTGAATCATAGCTAGCCAGGTATTTTAGTAGTGTAACCACTTAGCGTCCCATGCGGCAAAATTATGAGGTTCTGGAAGAACATAGCCTATCAATTTGAATGTCATATGTAATATATCATTATGTCTGTACTGTATCTATGTGACAGTTAGCTTGGCTTGATCATGAATTCGAATATTTGATTTGAACATATATATGTGTGAAAGACATTAATCCTTTCTTATATTTTAATGAGTTTTTCCAAACCTTCGTTTGTCGACTTACTGACCTGTGCATCTTCCTGTTACGCAGATGCTAAAGCGTTCAAGGAAATGGTCGAAGAGGTTGCCGAGTCTCAAGGGCAGAAATCTGAAGAAAGCAAAGAAGGTGCTGCATCATTAGCAGCCGATCTTACTGAGAAGTTATCTGTTGGTGAAAAGAAAGAAGATGCACCTACACCTGAGAAGGAGAAGAAGGATGAACCTGAAGCCGAAGCACCTTCTGCTGAGAAGGAGAAGAAGGATGAATAGGTGGAGATAGGAATAGGGTTCTTATTTTTTGGTCCACATCTTATATAAAATGTTCCCATCATGTGTCAAAACCCGAAAAGCATATATAAACTAGATCCAAGTGGGTTATTTTGAGGTATTACGGGAGGACTTGGCTTAGTGTCAGTTGGTCCGTAAGTTGGTCAGTCTCGGTCGGTCCTTGCATTGATGGATTTTTTTTCATGATTATACCTTCTCATCTGGTGTTCAGAGTCTATTTAATTTTGGTTTGCTTCTTTTCTCATCAAAAGGAGGTCTTGGGTTTGTCATTCTATTAAGTGTTATTTGGGGAACAAATACTTGTCTTTTTTGGGTGTGTGAAACTTTCATGTTTGTTGGCTCCTCAGAGTCGGGTATTGTAAGCATTTTAGATCTGCCAATTATAGAGTACAAGTGCCTTGGTATATTCTGTTTTTTCCTTTTTTTTTCATCTGCATCTATATGAAAGCCAATGCGCGCCCTTGAGAAACCTTTGAGAAAAACTTCATATGCTTTTCTTATCAATGTGCGGCCAATATGGCAGATCCGAGCTATAGCTTGCTTGGAAACTATTGGGTTTTGCTGTTCATGGTGTGACTTCTCAAGTATTATGAAGTGTTTTATCGCTATAGCTTGGAAACTATTGGGTTTTGCTGTTCATGGTGAGACTTCTCTAGCATTATGAGGTGAAGTTTTATAGACAAAAAGTTCTAATTATAATCAAACTCTTGTTTTGTGGGTATCTGACAAATGAATTATGATGCTATGTGGGGTTCTCTTTAGGCAATAATGTCAAAGAACCTCCAAGAGACACCCGCTCCAAATTGCAGTTTTCATTGACTTTAAGCTTTATACGAAAGCTAAATTAAGCTTTATACCAAAGCTAAATTGCAAGAATGATACCACAAACAAGAGAGAATACCCAAAAAGAGTATGGAAGGAGTTCAATGGATTATAATTTCCATATTGGTTGGTGTATTGGTGATATGGAAGAGATGGTGTGTGAAATCAAAGACCATGGAATTGCCACCAGGACCAAAGAAGTTGCCGATTATCGGAAACCTGCACCAACTAAACAAGGGAGGGGAATTAGTTCATGCGACTTTAGCAAAAATGGCTCAAGAACATGGAAAGATGATGACTGTTTGGTTTGGTGGCCAACAACCATCGATCGTGGTGAGCCACTACGACGTAGCGTGGGAGGTTCTGGTGACTAAAGCCTCGGATTTTTCTTCGAGAACCCTTCCGTATATGTCAAAGTTTAGCAGTGCAGATTGGCATACTCTTGCAACATGTAATCTTGGTCCCTTCTGGCAAAATCTGAGGAAAGGTCTTCAAACTACAGCTCTCAACCCTCATACGTTTTCTGCACAAGTTCATCTGCAAGAGAAAGATATTGCAGATTTGATTCTCAACTTCAAAGAAGAAGCTTCTTTGAACGGTGGAATTGTAAAACCAATGATTCCACTCCGAAGAACCACGGTGCAACTTATCGGACGGTTTTGTTTTGGTGTCGAATTTGAAGATCGAGATGGATTTGTTGAACACATAGACGCTCTGATGGAGGAGACTATTAGACTAAGTGGTCATGCTCGTTTAGTAGATGTATTCGAATTCACTCGGTACATACCTGGTTTCAGGCTACTCTTCAAAGAAGCATATGAACTGAAACAAAAGATAGAAGAAACTTTCCGTCCGTACATTCACCGATACAATTCAGCAACAAATTGTTTCTTGCAGTTTCTCCTCAGTCAGGGGGATTACAGTGAGGAAGTAGTCATCTTCAATCTTTTCGAGCTTTTCTTGCTTTCAACTGACAGCACCTCGAATGCAACTTCATGGGCACTCGCGTATTTGATACACAACGAGAAAATCCAACAAAAGGTCTATGCAGAAGTGCAGGAACTAACAAGAAGTGGCCGTCAAAAAGAAGAAATGGTTACAGTCGAAGAAGTAAGCAAGCTAAAGTATGTGAATGCAGTAGTAAAAGAGGTCTTGAGAATGAAACCAATCGCACCCTTGGCAGTACCGCACCAAGCAGTGTGTGACAGCAACTTGATGGGAATAAAAGTGCGTAAAGGCACACCAGTGATGGTGAACATCTATGCTGTGCACTATGACCCGACTGTCTGGACCGAACCGCAGAGGTTCATGCCAGAGAGGTTCTTGGGTAAGGCAACTGTAGCCATGGAAAGGTCATTGATTGCATTTGGTGCAGGGAGAAGAATATGTGCAGGAATGGATTTGGCTAAGCTTCAAGTTGCTCTGACTCTGGCCAATTTGGTCAAGAGTTTTTGTTGGTCAAGTGTCAGTGAAGGGCAGCTGCCTGACTTGACTGAGGACCTTTCTTTTATCTTAAGGATGAAAACACCACTTGTGGCACATATAGTGCCACGTTAAGTCATTTTAAACCATGTGATCTCTGAACTCTGGAGCGGAGACTCGATCCATCGCACCGACTGACTTAGAGAGTCGGGCTTCTGGCCCACTGGGCTAGTCCTGTTGGTTTGTTTTGTACCATTTAATGTTCTGTATAATATAGTAGGCATGAAAATCTTTCAAACAACAATATCAATATCTGGCTCCTAGATCAGAACTTTTCTGAAGAAGTTTAAACTCAACTAACAGGAAATTCCTGGTTAGTAGAAATTTAAGTAATTTGCTTTCTACACGTATTGTATTTGCTTTGTTAATACTAAGTTGTTCCTAGTATTATTTTTGTAGTTTATGTGCTTGTTAAATTGTCTGAGTGAGTTTTTATACAAGTTGTAGAATATTCACCTTCACTGTTCTGATTGAATCTTTGGGTCCTTAAGTAATTAGGACTCTGATTTCTACCATTTTCAAGGTTACAACCTTTGTGTTTGCCATTCCTAGGAATACGAGTAGGTTCAGGAAAAGGAATAGGAATTGGAACAAGAAAAGAAAAGCGAATACAGTATTTATACAAGTCAGGGTTACCAGGACTCATCCACATCTCTTCTCTTCATCTTTTGACAGAAAAACACTGATCTCTTGTCCTCTTTTGCAACTAAAGACAGGGAGATGGACACCCGTAAGGAGATTTTCTTGAAGGATTACAAGCAGCCTGATTACTACTTCGATACGGTTGATCTGACGTTTTCTTTGGGAGAGGAGCAAACAGTTGTTTCTTCAAACATAACTGTTTACCCAAGACTTGAAGGTGCAGCAGCCTCTTCTCCTCCACCTCCACTGGTGTTAGATGGGGTGAATCTTAAGCTTGTATCGATCAAAATTGATGGCAAAGAACTGCAGAAAGAAGATTACCACCTTGATGCGCGCCATCTGACACTTTTGTCACCTCCAGATACTGCAAGATTCACTTTGCAGATTGTTACAGAGATATATCCTCAGAAAAACACATCTCTGGATGGACTGTACAAATCTTCTGGAAACTTTGTCACACAGTGTGAAGCTGAGGGTTTTCGGAAGATAACGTATTACCAGGATCGCCCTGATATCATGGCTAAATACACTTGCAGGGTTGAAGGCGATAAGACGCTATATCCCGTATTGCTGTCGAATGGAAATCTGGTAGAGCAAGGAGACCTCGAGGGTGGTAAGCATTATGCAGTTTGGGAGGATCCACACAAGAAACCATGCTACTTGTTTGCATTGGTTGCTGGGAATTTGCAGAGTAGAGATGACTCTTTCGTCACACGGTCAGGCCGGAAGGTCGCTCTTAGGATTTGGACACCGGCAAAGGATGTACCAAAAACTGTTCATGCCATGTATACACTCAAGGCAGCTATGAAGTGGGATGAGGATGTTTTCGGTCTTGAGTATGATTTGGATCTTTTCAACATTGTGGCGGTTCCGGATTTTAACATGGGAGCCATGGAAAACAAGAGTTTGAATATATTCAATTCGGTGCTTGTTTTGGCATCACCTGAGACTGCTTCAGATGCAAATTATGCTGCAATTTTGAGGGTTATTGGTCACGAGTATTTTCATAACTGGACTGGAAACAGGGTGACATGCCGTGACTGGTTCCAGCTGAGTCTCAAGGAAGGTCTTACCGTCTTCCGGGATCAGGAATTTTCTTCCGACATGGGAAGCCGTGCAGTTCAGAGGATACAAGACGTTTTAACTCTGCGTGAGTTACAGTTTCCACAGGACGCTGGTCCTATTGCTCATCCAGTGCGACCACATTCTTATATTAAGATGGACAACTTCTACACTCCTACAGTTTACCGAAAGGGAGCTGAAGTTGTCAGGATGTACAAAACTTTGTTGGGAAGTCAAGGTTTCCGAAGAGGGATGGATCTTTATTTTAAGCGGCATGATGGCCAGGCTGTAACGTGTGAAGACTTCTATGCTGCGATGCGAGATGCAAATAATGCAGACTTTGCAAATTTCTTGTTATGGTACTCTCAGGCAGGAACCCCAACTGTGAAGGTTACATCATTCTACAACTCTGAAGCCAAGACATACTCTTTGAAGTTCAGTCAAGAGTTGCCTCCTACTCCAGGCCAGGCATTGAAAGAACCAATGCTCATACCTGTGGCAGTTGGTCTGCTTGGCTCGAACGGGAAGGATATGCCTCTCACATCTGTGTATCACGATGGAATGCTTCAGGTGGTTTCAACAGATGGGAAACCAGCCTATACTACAGTTCTTCAGATAAAGAAGAAGGAAGAAGAATTTTTGTTCTCTGACATATCTGAACGCCCTGTTCCATCTCTCTTGCGGGGATACAGCGCTCCTATTCGCCTCGACTCTGATCTTACTGATGCTGATCTTTGTTTTCTTCTTGCTCATGATTCAGATGAGTTTAACCGTTGGGAGGCAGGGCAAGTGTTGGCCAGAAATATGATGCTTAGCTTAGTTGCTGACTTCCAGCAAAACAAACCATTGGCTCTGAAAGCAGACTTTGTGCATGGTGTCAGAAGCCTACTGTCTGACGGTAGCTTGGATAAAGAATTCATTGCGAAGGCAATTGATCTGCCTGGGGTAGGGGAGATCATGGACATGATGGATATTGCTGATCCTGATGCTGTTCATGCTGTCCGTTCTTTCATCAGGAAGCATCTTGCTACTGAACTCAAAGCAGAATTTCTCAAGACGGTTGAAAACAATAGAAGCTCTGAACCATACGTCTTCGACCACTCCAATATGTCACGACGCTCTTTGAAGAACATTGCTCTTTCTTATCTGACATCTCTTGAGGATGCTCAGATCACCGAACTTGCTCTGAATGAGTACAAGACTGCTACAAACATGACCGACCAGTTTGCAGCTCTAACAGCCTTGGTCCAATACCCTGGTAAAACCCGTGATGATGTTCTTGCTGATTTCTACGGCAAGTGGAAACATGACTTTTTGGTTGTGAATAAATGGTTTGGTCTTCAAGCCGTTTCAGATATTCCTGGAAATGTCGAAAACGTGCGCAAGCTGCTAAAGCATCCTGCCTTTGACTTGCGCAACCCAAACAAGGTGCGCTCACTCATCGGAAGATTCCGTGAATCCCCAGTTAATTTCCATGCAAAGGATGGATCAGGCTACAAATTCTTGGGGGAGATTGTATTGCAACTTGACAAAATAAACCCCAAGGGTGCTGCGCGTATGGTGTCAGCCTTTTCGAGGTGGAGGCGTTATGATGAGACAAGACAGACGCTTGCTAAGGCACAGTTGGAGATGATAGTGTCAACCAATGGGATATCTGAGAATGTGTTTGAAATAGCCTCAAAGAGCTTAGCAGCTTAGTTATACGTTGGAGTTCACTCTTCATCAGACTCACCGGGGTAATTAGATATTGTTTTTAAGTTTATTTCTTATGGAATTCAGTTTAATAAAATAGATATTCAAAGGTAATAAGATTTTAGTTTAACATTTGCAAAATCTTCTTGCTACATCCTGCCAGAGCATGGTATAGAATTCATGTTTTCCAGCAAAGAGTGCAGTATTGTACCCATGAAACCTTATAGAAACTTTGCTAGTACGAATTGGTCAGTTTGTCACTCCCATGAATGTCCTATTTTCCCTGCACACTATCAGTTTCAACTGTTAGCTAGTTATGCTGGTTTCTGAACAGATGTCGGCGAAAACTTGGAAATCTCTGGCTGAATGGCCTGAAGAGATGCCGATTTATTTATCACAGTGCTGAAATACAAATAATTTAGAGTGAAACAAAGACGAACAATCTACATGCACACTAGCAGTTTTAACTTTCTGACACAGCTACAAAGCTTTTCTAGATATTTCGCTAACCAACGCGGCAAACCTTGGATAGATAATCACAATCTTGGTACAGTTCAAGTCCTGGCTCGGCTAATTCTTCATCTTTAAAGCATGCGCATCGTCTCCTCATCTTTCCAGTCAGAGCGATTTCTAGTGGTTTCTGGACTAATCTTGGATACCCCGTTTCGCACCAGACCTCTGCTCCCTCTTGCTGACTCCACCTGGAATTGCAATCAGGCAGTTTCGCCTCTTCTTTCCTCTGCTTCTCCAGAAGTTGTGCCCCTATAGCTGCCTTCGCTTCAACTCCTTTCAGATACATCGTTGGCTTCCCCTGGCTATCTTAGTAACGACCCACCACCTTACCAGCATATATGTAGCGTCTGCTGTAAAAATCCCTCCAGTCAACTACACTCTTCACCTCCAGACTCGACAGACCGTGCAATGAGTCTGTTAACCCGTCTCCTGTAAAATTCCCTGAAGCAAACGCGCGTGATGCATCTTTACCAACAAAGTGATGGTAATTTCCTCCTGGACCATAATGAGACCTTCCATTTGTTACGTCGAACACGGATCCCAGTACGCTCAAGAGTATAGGTGATTCATCATCGTATGTTCCATTGTACAGTGCCAAATCTTCAGTTCTCCAGAGGTTTAGTATTTGGTGTTGTGGTGGTGGTGAATATTGGCAAAGGAAGAAACCAAAGAGAGTTATAGAGAATGCAAAACTCAGAAACAACAGAGACCTAGACATTGTTTGTTTTCAAATTCCCTACTCTCACTACGTAATATGTTCTTAAACTATGAGAGCTAAACATCTATTTATAGCTATTCTCTCTAGGCATGTAATTTATATAGCTATGGTTGGTTTCCAAAACCAATCTATCTCCTTTTTTAAGAAATTTTTTAGCTTGATTTTCCAAACCTCTCAGGAATCTGATTCCACGAGTATAATTAAAGAGAACACCCCTAATGAACAGTGACTGAAGCTGGACATTTAGGTGTTCCCATTTTACCCTTCGTTTTTGTATTTATTCACGCGTTCGATAAATAATTGGAGGATAATAATGTAACTTGACATAAAGTCCTACTCCCTCCGTTCCAATTTAGCTGATGGGTTTGGTTTTTAGACACTTGCCTTACACTTGCTAAAAGTAGAAACTACCAATTAGTCATAATATGAGACTTTATATTTCAGTTTAATCCTGTGAGCCAATCAAGATTATTATTTAGTCCTAAAAGTTTTTTGTTTGGTCCTAATATTTCTTTTTAGTCCTTTTTTTTATTGTTTGGTCCTTGGGTGAACGTTACCCACGCGGAGTGACATCATCATCCTTTTAAATATTACAGAAATACCATTTTATCTTTTATTATTTGTTCTTTATAAAACTAATGAAAATTTATTAAAAAATCAAATATCTCAAGAACTACAATTCGGAATTAAACAAATTTTATATATTCCGAAAGCTCTTGACGAGATCTATACAACGAGTATCATTGTCACTATGTTTCGAAACATTTTTTTTTCATGTTACCCGGTGACGGATTTCATTTCAGAAAATGAAGTACTAAAACGGATTCATCTCATACTATGAAGTGCTAAAATAGATTTCATCTCATAATATGAAGTTCTAAAATAGATTTCATCTCATACTATGAAGTTCTAAAATAGATTTCATCTCAATGTATGAAGTCATAAATGAAATTCATCTCAAACTATGAAGTGACAAAATAAAATTCATTTCATAAGGATTATAAATTAAAGTAGAATTCATCTACAAATATGAAGTGGTAAATGAATTTCATTTCAAAATATGAAGTTAAAATTTGAATTCATCTAAGAATATGAAGTGATAAATGAGATTCATCTCAAAATATGAAGTTAAAACTTGAATTCATCTCAAAATATGAATGATAAATGAACTTCATCTCAAAATATGAAGTTAAAAATTGAATTAATATAAAAAATATGAAGTTAAAAATTGAATTTCATCTCAAAATAAGAATGATAAATGAACTTCATCTCAAAATATGAAGTTCAAAATGAATTAATATCAAAAATATGAAGTTAAAAATTGAATTCATCTCAAAATATGAAGTGATATATGAATTTCATCCAAAATATGAAGTTAAAAATTGAATTCATCCCCAAACATGAAGTACCATTACCGGTAGTGTAAAAAAAAATGTTTCGAAACATATCAACAATGGTACTCGTTGTGTAGATCTCGTCAAGAGCTTTCCGAATATATAAAATTTGTTAATTTTCGAGTTATATTTTGGGAGATATTATATTTTAAAATGAGAGTTATTATATTCTTTTAATAACAAAGGACTAAACAGAAAAGTCACTTTTGTAATAGGACTAAATGATATAAAGTCCTATTTACCCCTTTGGGTGACGTATCTAGCAAATGGGTGGCCGATGATTTTAACACGCGCGATGCGCATGAGCCTAGACTAGTGACAAATAAATAAAATCTATTTAAGCTAACTTCAATTTTTAACAAAATCAGCATATCGCTAGCCTTGCGTCATTAGGGAATATCCAAAAGAATCCGGGCATATTTGCCCTATTCTCCCATCCAGCTTGACGCGTTAAGGGATGGCTAAATGGGTGGGCGAAAAACCAGTTATACCCTTTCCCTTATACGTAAAATGTATGTACTACCCTTGAGAAATTATATTAACCTAAAACTAACCTAGTTTCTACCGAAAAAAATCAAAATCATTCTTCTCCACTTCTCATTCCTCTCTGAGTTTGATGATAACTCTCCACCTCCTCCATGAAATCAGCCACCAAGGAATCAAACCCAAATAACACCACCAACAAGCCACCTCCCCAAAGAATCTCTGCTGCAACAACTCCATATCATCACCACCACCGGAAAAACGCTGTTGTTGATGAGGACAGCAGAAAGCAAACCATCATAAAACAACCAACCAAACCCAAAGACAGAAAACCCAACACAAAGACGAGATGTACTTCTTCATCTTCTGAAATCAAAATCCTTCTTTCACACTCAAATCCCTAATTTTCCAATCACCAACAGCAGAAATCAAATTGAAAATCAGATCGATTATCATTAAGGGTTTTGAGATGTACTTGTTTGAAATTATAGGAAGAGGCTGATGATTACAGAAACTAATCTTCTCTATGAAGCCTCTCTTTTCAATTTTCTTGATTTTGCTTTCGATTTTGTTTTTGTTCAGTTGATTATTTTGTTCAGTTATCTGTCATTGGGTTTGTGCTGCAGTTCATTTTCAATCAGAAAAATGTTGGATGGATTGTTCTTGCTTACTTATTCATGGTTTGCCCCCTTTTCCTTTCCCTCTCTACTTTTTACTTCAAACCCTTTTACCTGTGAATTGTATTTCTATGTTCTTGATTTGTGGGCTAGTCTGAAAGTCGGCACTCTGACAAATTGGTCTAATTGCAGCTAGTTATGGTTTTTATAATGGTTAATTTGCATTTATATTGTGCCTTATGGAATGAATTTCTTGGGATTTGTATAGGTTACGATTGCTGGTTATACAGCGGGTCAACGTGCGAAACATGTTCCGCGAGGGAAGTCTATTGCTGGATTATCCATTTTGGCAGGAACGTCTGTAACCATGTTTTTGCTAGTTATCTTGAATGTGTTTCCTTTTACTCCTCGGTACATAATCCCGGTGGCAGGAATGATGGTTGGTAACTCAATGACAGTTACTGGAGTTACCATGAAACGGCTTCGAGATGATCTCAAGATTCAAAAAGATCTGGTGCGTTAGCAAATCGCCTACTTGACGAAATGTAGCTGGAATTTTGATTCTTACTCACCTTGTAATTGACATTTATGTGGATGTGATTGTTTTATGTAGGTAGAGACGGCATTGGAACTTGGGGCAACGCCGCGGCAAGCAACGGTTCAACAAGTAAAAAGGTCTTTGATTCTAGCGTTATCTCCAATTTTAGACAATGCGAAAACAGTAGGATTAATATCGCTTCCTGGTGCAATGACTGGACTCATAATGGGAGGAGCATCACCTATGGAAGCCATTCAGTTGCAGATTGTTGTAATGAACATGTTAATTGGGGCTTCTACTATGAGTAGTATCATGTCAGTGTACCTATGCCGGCCTGCTTTCTTTACTAAAGCTTACCAGTTGGAGAGCAAGGTTTTCATTTCAGACTAGACATGTCGCATAATGTGAGACTAATTCTGATGTTTATGAAGTAGTGTGCAATGAGTAAACTTGCTTTTTTGAACTCTGTTTGTAAAACTGTAATGGATAATAATGAGAGTTCTTACACCTTAGAATCCTAAATTTGCAGTAGTTCTGGAGTAGAAACTTTGTTTTGGCTGTCCCATTACAGAAAGAGCTGAAGTTGTAGAGGGATCTGGGGGTCTTATGGGATGTCAATCTGTTTTTAAATGCATTGATTTACGGATTGATTACCCGGTATTGCATTAAAGGCCTTTCGTGTTTGTTTGGAATATGGAATATGTGTACTCGGCAGCTCTTTTGATTTACCGAGTATAATTTGTCATATCTCCTAATTTCTGTAAAATTTTAAGGTGTATTCGGTTGCTTATTTGCCTGCCGAATAACATTTTTGCATACTCGGTAGCTCTCCTGCTTGCCGAGTATATACTTTCTGACGAGGGATTTAACACCACTCGGTAGCTATTATTTTTATCGAGCTACCGAGTAAGGTTACTCGGCAGCTATATTTTTTTTCTGAGATACCGAAGGATTCAAGATATGAGCTTATAAGAAGTTTTTCTGAGGAAATAGAAAATTTTGAAGTATCTTCTACTGACAGCGGGAAAATGTAGATAAACTTGTTGTGCATCATATCATAATCATGATGTTCTTCTTTACCACCAATGTATGAATCATATTCAACAACATCATCCTCGGGAAGGTCTCCAAAGGGTACAACCTACAAAGAAGATTGAAAACTTTAGACAACTAAATTGGAAATTAACAACAATCGGTAGCTCGATGAAATATATGAACTGCCGAGTAGTACTGGAAAGAATTACTCGGTAGCTAATTAAGCCACCGAATATAGATGAGGTTTGGCCAATATTCTGTACCAAAAACCAATATGAATCGGTAACCATTTGAGCCATCGAGTATACATTCGGTAGCTTAGAAGTCTACCGAGTATACATTCGGTAGCTTAGAAGTGATTTCGAGCGACCGAATGGTTACTTTATTGTGCATGTACGGATGGTGGTTGGGATATTCGGTGGCTCCATTGATGGTCTGGATCTACCGAATATTCTAACTGCAACATTCAAAGCATGCAAACTTTGATTTTTCATACGTCAATCAACCATTACAAGCTAATGGGTTTCAAATTAGAGAGCTACCTGATCATTTGGAGTCGAGTTCACTTCCTTTCCCTTCATTGATTCTTGATTTTCTTCCAAACACTCTTGTTCATGGCTTTTCTCTATGGCTTCTTTAACGTAAGAGGAATTCCTAGCATGATCAACTCCAAGAGAAGAAGATTCACCCCACTCAATCTCACTCAAAACAACCATCTCAACTTCTAAAAAAAAACTTCTTTTTCTTCTTCTTCTTCTAACTCCCTCTCAAATGAATTTTTTTTTGAAAAGAACTAAAGTAATCGGTGGCTAAGTAGCTAAATTAGTAATTATGTTAGCTTAATCGGTAACTAATTATGAGTTAATCGGTAGCTTAATATCGTTGGGGGTATTTTAGACACTGAGATAAGGGATAGCCTAATTACTCCAGGGTGTTTGAGTTTTGAAAATTTTTCAAAATATGCCCGGATTCTTTTGGATATTCCCTGATGACGCAAGGATCGCTAGGCTTCCAACCATTTTCTTGGAAATTTTCTTGTAACGTTATGAATTGTATTTTTTAAAAATAATATAATAATAATAAAAAAACACTGATTATTTCAGACTAGTCGAGACCCGAGTTTTTACAAAAGGGACTTTCAGGAGCTACTACACAGCTCAAGAGATTGACCGTTAGCAAGTTTCTAACATTTACACAAGCTGACTAAAAACTTCCCTCAAAAAAGATATCAAAATATCTGCATGTGTATCTGCCTTTCAATCTAGCATGGCCTCCTGGCTGAAGAAACTTCCCTGTAAGAAAGAAGAGAGTGAAATAAATTAAACCAGGTCCGAACAACAATAGGAGAGAAGTAAATAACAAGAGCGACCATCTTAGTTCTGTGTAGCTACATAAAAAAAAACAACTACAGTCGGAGAGGACCTCAATCAACATCTCATACGAACTAAATCCTGTGACTACTATGACTGTCTCTCCGTTTAAGCAAAACGGTTGCTTCTAGTTTCATGTTGGATGTGATGAGCAGGCATGCTAGAAGTGATATGGAGGAACGCTAGACGTGATAAGTGAAATAGTGGAACTGGTACAAATGTAATGGCACCTAACCTGAATGCCTCTTCAAGCTCTTTATCATTAGGATCCAATTTCGAACCTTTAAAAAAAGCATCTGCTGCATCATCAAGTCTCTGCGACAAAGATTATCAAAAAGGATTTCTTTAAATAAAAAGAAGAGCAAAAAATTAAGCGACAAGGAAGAACTGACAGATACATACATTCAGCAGTTTTAGTGCTTCGCCAGCTCTATAAAAAGCCCGAGGCCAGTCTGGTCTTGCCAACATGCATTGACTAGCATCTTTGAAAGCAAGATCTCCTTTATTCAAATGCACATAGCACAAACTCCTATTGGATAGGACAGCTGCATCACCAGGTTTCATATCGAGGGCCTGAAAAACAAATCACTCGAGCGGTCAGCCAATCTATGGGAGAAAAAGAAAAAAACACAAGCCAGCTTGAAAGAAATATTTAAGATCAGTTTCCACATTTGAGAATATGCGAAAGCAATTGTGGTTTGCCTATGCACATAAATTACAGTAAGGGACAACTTTAACACACCAACTTACAGTTAAATTATTAATAGATTTAGCATAGGAGACAATGATTTGAGAGGAACAGAGAAGCTTTCTTTCTTGCGAAAAACTGTGCGGTTGAGACTTAAAACAAGCCATTTAACTGAAACTGTAACATAGATATTGAAATAAGCTTATAACCTTCTAGGGAATCGCATATATACTGACAAAAAATGAAGGCTTGTACCCTATTTTGTTTCCTAGAACATGATTTGGCAGATTTACATTTCTAATATAATTGCCGATATTCCCTGAAATTCCCAAAAAGTGTATCCCATACGACCTTCCATTTAAAGGCTATACAAATTAAAATTCATTCAAACGCTTAACCTTACAGTGTTTCCGGCTAAAAGAAAAAGTACCTGTGTGTACCAATATGCTGCCAGGCAATACTCCTTATCTTGGAATGCATTTCTTCCCCTTGTTTTTGCCCCAATAAAATTCTCTCTTGCTTTATCAATCATCTGTCAGTGTGACAGTCATGAAGATTTAATAGAACACATTTAGAATTTTTTTCTATAACCTACAAATTTATGAGCTCTACGTTGCAAGAAAGGTGGAAACTGCCGAATGCCAACCAAAACAACAATGATGAAATGATTGGAAGGTTAACAGAAACCTAATATTGATCCAGAAATTCTAGTAATAGTTGATTTACAGTATGCCAGTGAAGTTATTTTGGTCCGAAAATGTTAATACAGTATTCAGAACCTCAGTGATAAAAAATACATACCTCTTGTTCAAACTCCTTAGATTTTACATGCTTCATTACTCCAATTACACTCCAGTCAACATATGATGGAATAGGAGAAGTCACAGGAAAAAGAATCTCCACATCTTGACGATTACCGTTAACAGCTGCAGCTTCTACTGGCTTTAGTCCGCGCTGTCACATGAAAAAGTCAACTTCCATGAGCCAGACAACCATAGGTGACATCAATGAATCATTTCCGTATACCAGCGCTTCTTTTCATATTATGAGCACAAAATGAAAAAGTAAACAGTGGATCACTTTCCAGCCAAAGGACCCAGTAATCAAGACAATCCTTTTGATTGTTCATCTCAAAGTGACCCCATGGAGCTTTAATGAAGTCAAACGAGACGCTTATTACGTACCAATTTATGTCAGTTATTACAACAGATGATGTCCACTAAACGAACAGAGACCAAAGTATAATTAGCTTACACAATTTGTATAATTTGGGTCTGCACTAGCTTCAACAGTAGCTTTATGATTTGTGTTGCCCCAAGTTCAGCTGCAAATGGTAAAGCTTTTATTCCATCCGGTCCACCATTTGGATCAGCACCTGCCTATAGAGATCAGAGATGGCAGGAGTTAACAGTAAAAGTTATATTGGGTACATTTATAAACCCAAAAATGGTATAACAAACATGCTGAGCACACACCAAATATCCTTAGAAATGCACGTATGATGAAAACACCGTCACTGCTTGTACACACTCAAAAGTAATGGAACCACTAGAAGCATGGAAAGTTCCCTAATAGTCTAATATACATCTGAAATCAAGAAAAAGAAATTTAGCCGGTATGGATAAAAATGGAGAAAGTTTACACAAATCGTACATAATTCTGGAAACATTTTCAGAAACCTTACTTCCATTTCATTTCATTGATTCAATTTCTTAGCTACTACGGATAACATTATTGATATTATAGACTCGAAAGACATCATTCACCAACTCACTATGGTCACACGTAAACATAGCACGCTTACATGACCTGCACTCTCTTACATTTTTACATCATGTGCTATTAAATTCATGGCAACAACCTTATAAAAACCATTTCCTTTTACCCTTTATAAATAAAAAAGATTCAAAAGTTTGTTCCCCCAATCATTTATTTTCTTATAAATTAGGTTTTATATAGATTCTTAGAATTTGAGATCTGGATTCATGGCGACATGCACAGCAAAAACAACAACATCGGCAGCAGCATCCATACCAAACTGCCCGTTACATTACCATCTTTTCTTCTTTACTTTCTACTACTGACCTATTTTACTAGTCTAAATAGATGTTAAAAAAGTCCAACAAGAATGTAGGAAAATGTCTCTACCTTCAGTAAATGCTCTGTGCATCTCCAAGATTGGGAAGTGATAGATGCAAGAAGTGGAGTCAATACATCTTGGAAGACCAAATTAGGCTGCAAAGATTAAAAAAAAAAAAAAAAAGGAAGAAACTTATAAAGCAACATTAGACACAGATACGACTCAATAATGATAAGAATGAAACTTTTTTGTTTTATCAAAAGAGGTTACTGCACATTTTATAATGTACAGAGGATTTAGCTCAATATGACGTGATCAAGTAGTTTGCATCTAATCAGGATACACTTGAGGTTACCATTTAGAGATCACTTGAGTATTTCCTACACAAAAAGCCACACATGCTCATGAATAGACGGTAAATGCTACTCACATTGGCACCGTGATCCAGAAGAACTTTAACAGTATCGTGTTCTCCAGCAGTCGCAGCATATTGTAGCGGTGAGCCAAAACCATTTATAACATCCACATTGCTACCTTTTGAAAGTAACAAGGGTATGAAATCTTTGCGCCCTGCAACGCGAAAGTCGACATCAGGACCTCATTTAGGCTTACTGTAAAATACCCAAGTAAAACATCTGGAATGTTATCAGACCTACCTTTCATAGCAACATAATGCAAAGGACTCGTATCTGAACCATCTAGTATCTCAGGATTGGCGCCCATTGCAAGAAGGTACTCCACAGCTGCCAAATACCCTTCTATAGATGCACGGGATAGGGGAGTTTTACCTGTGAAACACGTTGCCGCAAAGTACAATATTAGTAATTACTTTTTGATAAATAGATTTAACAGATTTTAAGAACATCAACTTCAATTATTACTAAAGCTCTAGAAGCCATCATCAACATACAGTGTGGTCTTATCAGCAATGTGTTAAATCGTAGACCTACCATTCAATCTACACCCACCTCATTCTAATTACAGTCGTAACATTATACAAATTCAATCTAAAACCCCAACTTGTTTGGGACCAAAGGCTTGGTTGTTGTTTATGCCGTTACATAATACAAATTACATTTACCCACACATCAATGTCTTTGCCAACATCTAATTCCAAAATCTAAAAGCATTCTCACATTTTCACCACACAACACAAAACATTGTTGAAGATGATGCAACAATCACTTCAGCAACCCCAAAGCATTACAATCAAATCCACCGAAAAGCTACAATTTCCAATTTCAAGTCTTAAAACCCTAACAGAAGATGATGCAATCAATAAAAAGACTACTCAACCATACTTGGAATCATGAAATCAAATGAAAATAACAAAATCAATCATATACCGAATCCGTCTTGGATATCTATATCAAGTCCCATCTCTTCAATCAAGTAGTTGAGAACATTTATTCTCCCACTGGTAGCAGCATAGTGAATAGCACATCTTCCATGTTCATCTTTAGCATTCTCAAGTATTGCATGTATTCCACCTCCTCCAAGTACACAATCCAGTGATGCCGCAGATTCTGAATCCCAAAACAACAACAAAATCATCAAATAAGATTCATAAAAAAAACACAAAATCAAGAAAATGATGTGAGATATATACATACTTTTGAGTAGTTGGAGTTGGCCATTATGAGCAGCCTGGAGAAAGACGATAGCTGTGGAAACAAAAGAAGAGGATTTCATTAACGATAAAGAGGTATAATAATCATCCAGAATCAAAAACTCAAGGTTTAAGGGTTACAGTAGAACGGACTTGCAGGTTCCATGGCAGAGAACAAGAAAAGAAGAAGAAGAAGAAGAAAGAGATGGTTTTCCTTGGAAATGAGGAGGAATAATGTTCAGTGAAAAGGCGCGCCAAGATTTGACAATACGGTTGGTTGGGGAGTAAATGAGTCAGACACGTCTTACGGTAACATCGAGGTGGTTTGGTAAACCAACCACATTGACCATGACCATCAATCTAGATTAGGAAAAAAATTTTGATCTCGCACTGCGAGATCAAAATTGATCTAGCAGCAAATTTCACCCTTGGATTGGGAATCCAAGGGTTATAAACGCGTTGAAAAAGAGGTGTTAAAATGATTTTTTTCTATAACACACCCGTGATGAATCCAAGGGTTATAAACCTCCCCCCTCCCAATCCAAGGGTTGTGGGGCTGCTAGATCGCTTTTGATCTCGCACTGCGAGATCAAAATCGCGTTCCTAGATTAGTGCTAGCATGAAATCTAGTACTTCCTCCGTCCAAGTTTACTTGAAGTATTTGGTTTTTGATACACTCGTCTTACACTTGTTAAAATTGATGTTTTTTCATAAATTTTTTAACAAAATTAGAATTAATTCCTATGGAATGGACCGAAGCAAATGACCGAATGATGTTCTGTGAGATAAAATCACATTAATGTGGACCCCCCCTGCTAATTCAGGGGGGGTGGGGCCAGTTGTTGTGAGAGAAAAACTCGGTTAGTTTTTCACTCGGTCATTGGCTGCGGTCCATACAGAACTGTTGACAAAATTATTGCATTTGGGTTTGAAAGTGTAGTATAAAAGATAAAATGCTTGGGTGATGTTAAAAATTAATTAGAAAAACATCAATTTTAGCAAGTGTAAGGCGAATGTATCAAAATCAAATACCTCAAGTAAACTGGACAGAGGGAGTAAGTAACTGGAATCTAGTATGGTAGTTGAAGGCTGGCCAATTTTTTTGTTGTTGCCATTTTTGGTTTTTTTTTTGTTGGATTCTAAACATGTAACTTGGCGGAAAATACCTTTTAAATTGTCTATTAATTTAGTTGTGGCCACAGTATTTGTAACATAAAAAATAAAAAACTGTAAGTTGGGTAAGGTCAAGGAGTATGGGCGGAGTTTGCACTACCCAACACTCTGTGTATCAAATCACCTAATTTACCTCCAAAATCATTCTAAGTTCTAACTTTCTAAGGGTGTACGAAAGAGTAGCTGAAAGTGGAGCCTAAGTGGCTGATGATTAACCGTAGCAAAAAACGGCTGAAAATTGGTCGTTTCTATAAAAGATGATTCAAAGTGGGTCATCATTAGTCGTTTTAAGGCTGATTTTTAGCCGTTTTTACATATATTTTGCTAATTTTATGTTTGTGGGTTCCGATTATGGTATTTTTTTTTAAAAAAAATCTTGAGCGGCTAAAAATCATACGCTTAGAGTGTTCTTTATTCAGTACCATGATCATTAATCAATTTTCTTGTTTTTTTTGGGGGCTGTGATGATTTAATGGGGACTGTGGTCCTCCAAAAATCATCACAGTAAAAAACAAAAATCGTGAAGAATCGTCACAATACAAAGAAGGAAACCATGATGATTTTTGGAGGACCACAGCCCCCATTAAATCATCATAGTCCCCAAAAAAACTAGGATCAATTTACTCCTCTTTCGGTAGAGAAATTTATAAAGCACTCTACGCATTGGCTTGCTCTAACAAATGCTTTCACAGCGACTATAACATGACTACTAGAAAGGGTTTATATGGGGGCCCAACAATTTTGGAACTCTAGCAAGACATGGGCCTAGCTCGCCTACCCAAGAAGCCCTACAGCTTCAACTTTCTACCACAGTTATGAGTAGGGCTGTCCAAAAAAACCGTAACCGTGGTGAACCGTACCGAACCGCACCGAAAATGTCTAAAACCGAACCGAGCCAATGGCGATGGCGATGGCGATGGCGCAAAAATTGAAAAATCGAACCTTATGGCGATGGCGATGGCTTGATCCAAAAACCGAACCGATCACCATGGTTCGAACCGAAAATTCAGGGTCGTCAGATCTTATTCAATTTCAGCCATCGATCTTCATATATAATGTTATTAACCTAATCTAATTTCTCATTTTCTCGACCACTTCTTCTTCTTCACTTCTTCCTGCTTCAAAAAAAAAGTCAGTTCTTCTCCTCTCCTCTCCTGTTTTTTGCTACCAACACCCCCACCACTCGAGAATCAATAAAATCCAGAGATTATACCACCTTCAGTCCATAACCACCTTCCGCTTCTTGTTTTTCGTCTTCTACCTTCTTTGTTAATAGTTTTAGATCTGTAGCTTTCACAGGGAGGAGAAGAAAAATAAGAGGTGGGTTTCGGTTGTGGTGGTGATAGGAAGATCTTACTGCGAGAAACAAGGATTTACTGATTAATGGTGGGTCTAAAGTTCGGAGTTTAATTTAGTTTTTGTTTGTTATTAGGAATCGTAAATCTGGAATATAGATCTAGAAGTATAGATCTGAAATAACTCAATAATTCTTGATTCAATATTTTCTTATTTCATTTTTTTTTCTGTTTTTTGGGAAGGATTCTTATTTCATTCGATTCTTGTAACCTTATTCTTGTAGCAAATATGATGCAAGTTAAGAAGACAATTCAGTCAGCAACAACCTCTTTATTTTGATCAGTTTCATATAATTTTGTTTTTATTTTGCATTTTGATTGTACCTGACTTTTTAATCTGTAAATGTATCTATGTTTTTGATTGTATCTGATTTTGAAAGGAATTAGATATTCAGATCTGTATTTGAAACTGAGATTAATACTACAAAAGTTTTTTTTTTTTAATTCATCGGTTTTTCACCGAAACCGAACCAATTTTACCGAACCGACTCGGTGCGGTTTTAAAACCGAACCGAGGATGAACGGCGACGGTGATGGCGTAAAATTTAGAAAACCGAGAATCATGGCGATGGCATGCATAAAACCGAGCCGAACCGCGCCATGGACATCCTTAGTTATGAGATGAGACGAGTCAACTGTGACCATTCAAAATCAACATGGCTGTTGGTTGTTACGCGGGAAACTTATTCTACAATCAAACAATTTTTATGAACAACAAAGAGCATCTGAGAAAATCTTCAGAATATCTTCCCAAATAAATCCCAATGGGTTGAGACTAACATCAGCATCTGCCTCAGTGAACAATACACGTTCGCCAGTGCATTCCACAAGATACTTACCTCCGGGAACTTCTCTAAACCCTCAAGTAAATTGGAACGGAGGGAGTATAACAAAAAGAAGTACATCAACGGACCAAGTGCCACGAAAATTCAATGGCTCGAGATTTTAAAAAATATATGTAGGCGAGGTGTAAAAAATATATCTAATTATCGACCAATCAGATGCAACTATTTTGTCATCCTCCCAATATAAAAGAGGGTGAATACCATATAAACTAGGGTGAACACTACCCGAAAACGTGCACCTTGAGATGAAACTCTACACCTCGAGATCTGCCCAAATTCAACGGCCACGAAATGTAAGGAGATAAGGAATATCTAAGCCAATAAAAATCCATAGTTATGTTCACCAACCAATAGGAATGTAGGTTAAAACAACTTTCAATGTGGACTGAGAGATGGTATTGAGTGTTTAATTAGTTTTTTTTTTTTTTTGATAGAGTTTAATTAGTTGATTAATTGATAGAAAGGTAATTGTGAAGGAGTGAATTTTTAAGAGCAATTAAATAATCTTCCCGTTTTGAAAACATTGCGGGCGGGTCTTCCGAGTTATGATAGGATTTGTAGTACCAGTAGTTGCCTTATATATATATATATATATAGCTATGAGACCTACGCGCTAGCCAACTGCGCCACCGCCCCAATGTCCTTATATATAGGCTTTGAGGTACCTATAAAAGACACTGCTCGGTTTTCAACTTTGAAAGATCAAAGACTTTGTTTTATAGGTTTTCTCAATTCACAACTTTGTGCTAGCAGCTAATTGGTGTTGGTGGCGATCAATCTCTCAGATCGGCCGGGTTGTTTCAGCATACTACGTACGTAATCATGGTGAGTGTTATAACTCTCAGTCTTTTAATTGCAACTTTTGTTATCGATTATTGCAACTCTCGATCGTCACTTTTGCTATCGTATTTGTGAATATATATAGATGGTTTTAGTTGTTTTTTCATATTGTAGATGGTTAATTACATACTTTGATGGCTACGTACAGTTTCTGGATAATAAAAAATTCCCTACGCAATTTCTGACTTCTCTTTGGTTTCAAAATCTCAGGATGACCCTGCTCAGAGGTGGCGGCTTGGACTTGAACAACAGCGTCGTGTGGATATCGTTGACACGGCGCCTTGCTCTTATTATCCTGATTATTCTACATTGATCGACTCTTATCCAGATTATAATCCCACGTTGATGGATATCTCCAACATCGAGTATAAGGTACGAGCCTTGTAATCCTACGTACCATAATCGTTTGTCCAATTTCGCACTAGCTTTTAAAACTCTCAAATATGTACTACAACTGATTCATACAGCTGCTGTGGTGCTTATTCTGCAGAAGGAAACTACAGTGGTCATGTCCGAGAAGGAAAAACAAGAAGAATTGATGAAGAAACGGATTAGAAAGTGGACAGAGGAGTCGAGGAAAGAAAATGAGAAGTACATTAGGGAGATTGGTCTTCCCGTTAAAGTATCAGAAAATTGATCGCAATGAACATGTAACCGAGGAATTAATGTCCCGATTCGATGGGCATTCAACGAAAGATATTATACATTGATTTTTTTTAGCTCTATATATAACGTGGTTTTGCAAATCCATTGCCCGTCTTGGGTAGTAAAAAACAAGTCTATCCGCCAATGCCTTCTTAACGACACCCACTATATCATCTGTCCTACTAGCCATACAAAGGTCCTTTTTGCAGTCAAAAAGAATTGCAGACGCATGAAAACGAAGACCTTTTCGATCGTCAATGTCTGACAAGTGCTTAAGTTCATATGGTGTGGGTTTTGCTGCAACTATTGATTCAGGTTCTCATCTTTGTACATTAAACACAAGAGACGAGAAAGCCATGCTCTTAAGACATAACCAGGGAACTAGATAGATGTTACAGCGTTAAAGAAGAGCGGGAAAACAAAATGACTTATATGGTTTTGAAATAGTTGATAGATTGTTCTTATCAAAATGCATGGGTAGCTCAGTAAAATAAATATTCAGGAATAACTTGATACAAAAAGGCAGTACCCTTTTTAACATTCATTGAATGCAATTGATGCAATTTCTCTGCTGAAAATTGTCTACCGTAGCTGCAGAAAATTTTCATGAAGCGACAGCATCATTAGTATTAGCACCAGACTAGAGAAGCACATGTCAGAATCCGCATTACCCAAGACAGATCCTTACCTAGGGCCTATGGAGTAAAAGGGAAAAAGTAAAATCAAGTTTTTAATAATATGTGTGAGCGCAACAATAAAACTTGCATAACATGCATTCAAAGGCAAGCCAGGTCTGAGCAAAGTGAGGCAGTTGCCCTCACTTCCCATCTTGCTTCGAAGTTTACTTATCTATACATTTTTACAAGAAAACTGTAAATTTACTTTTATTCATTGTTTACCCCGACACAGTGTGACTTTTTTATTTTATCCCATCCTCCATCTAGTGCCTCATGGCCATTCCAGAAATTATGACAGTATTGACAGCGAGCCAACTTAGTTATTGTATCAGCATCACTATTGCAAGTTCTTTAGACAGCATACAAGAGTAACAAGACACTTGATGTCTTCTATTTAGCAATTACAGTTCTTGCTTGTGAGGTTTTGTTCTGCAAGGGCTCTGGCCTAATAGTGCATGCTTACAGGTTCAGATATAACAATTTCAATCCCTGCGTTAGTGAAATCATAACTAAAAGAATATCTATGTTGCAAATGTTAGTATTGGGGTAAGTTCTACAGCCTATTTTCCTTTCCTATAACTTTCCATGGTTTGGATCCAATAAATGACCAAATGTAACAAACTGTTGAGTTCCATCACAGTTCATTGCCCCAACAGGTCAGCAAAGTGCATGGTCAAGCATTCTAGAGGTAAAAGCATGCAAACTGAAAATGTGGTCGATGAACTGAATGTTATTGTCTTACTGACTAAAAATGAAACTAACATAAAACCATCCAGAAGAGGAGCAAGCAAAAAATTAAAAATGAGAAAGGAAGAAAACAAAGCTTATGCAGAACATCATACCTTCTAATCTGATATTTGAACACGAAATGTAAAAGTAGTCGTCGAAGATACAATACAATAATTTGGATGGACTAAAACTTAACACTGAATGAATCCAATGAAAGTCTAATTTCATTTCAGCTAATGTATCTTTAAAACCAATGTCTTGATCCATTGGAATATTAATCATCATCCTCTTCTTTGCCCATATAAGGAACAGTCAGTAACCACTAGAAGTATGAAAACAGGCACTTTCACTCTCGATTTCATTTTTGAACATCCAAGATTGAAATGTCTCTCCGAGAGACTGCTGGAAGTATCGTCGGCCTTGGCTTTAGCGAACACGTCAAGGCACTAAAATGAGGAACAAAAAGATTGCTTCCCAGGAAAGGAGGATGACAAAGTAGTTCATATTCCTTGGTTCTGGTGTTGTAAGCCCAAATGTACTTGTTGTAACCGAGTATAACCACATTTCTGTCAACTGGATTGAAACCTAAAACCTGAATTTCTTTCATCGGATCAACTGCACCTGCTTTTTCACTCACCGTAGACTCCATTTCTGCTAACATATCATGAAACGCGATATCTTTGTGCAACGAATACCAGTCATCCTGGAGCACCCATACACTCAAAGTC
>JAJJMA010231794.1:0-10959 GCA_023529015.1 Papaver nudicaule
ATATGTAATGTCTTTTTAAATAGTATTTTTTTGGTATCTTATAGATGTCGTCTCTTTCAATAGTATCTTTTTTTTGCTTGTCTTTTAAATAAAGTTCAGCTTTTGGCTGTCTTCGGACCAATTTTGTGAACATTGAATTGAATGTATGGCGGCTATTTATACAGATTATTACAGACCCTGTCGGTTACACAGACCCGACAATACTCATTGACTAAATTCAGACAAACTTGACTTGACCATAGTAATAAAAAATTTCAACGTTTACAACGAAATACACGTTCCAGGGATCGGATCACATTCCCTTCCTCTCAACAAGCAACCTTTAAGTTTTTTTTGATTCGTCCCGGGGTCGAACCCCTGACCTCCCCCTACTGGGGAGGGTAGGTTACCACTGAGCTATGCAGTGGAACCTAAGCAACCTTTAAGTTAAGCCAATGAATAACAACACTTGCTCTTGTTGGAGGAAAACCAACTGGTGAGATAGAATAAGAGTTTAGAAAGCTGACAGTAATCACAGCATTTGATATAGGACAACATTCAGAAGCAAACAAAAACCGAAAACACTTGTGGCGGTCCTAAAAATGGAACCGTGTTTTCCGGCCTCCCCAAAAAAAAATTTGGCCTCCTACTACGTGATAAAACGGGGACAAAATGGTCATTAATTTTTTAAAAAATGCTAATCTACCCTTGGACTGATTAACACTATTTTTTATGATTAACACTAATGATAATGATTAGTACTAATGATTTTAGTTAAATTAAATATAAACGGTGAGAAATATCTTGGGTTTTGGGGGAGAAGAAAGGGAAAAATCTTGAGCTACACAGAAGCATTTTCGGCCTACACGATAATATGTTTCTCTGGGCCGAAAATGCTATATAAAAATGGCAGCTATGCTGCTAGTTTCGGCCTAGAGAAATATTCCATCGTCTGGGCCGAAAACAAAGTACCAACTACCACCTAATCTGAAATTTCGGCCTAGACAAATTTGAATTTCTCCAAGCCGAAATTGTTTCGGCTTAAGATCTAAAATTCTGTCTAGGCCAAAACTCTCTCTGGGTTATCAATGAAACTCAAAGAATTCATTAAGGGTTGTTAAATATGAGCCGAAAACAGTTCGGCTCATTCGTGTGTTAAAATTTCCAAGCCGAAAATGGTTCGGCTCATAACCTTAAATTCCAATATAAATCGAACCTGTTTCGGCTCATTCCTTTTTTTTTCATTTACGCCGAACCTGTTTCGGCTCATTCATTTTTTTTTTTATTTACGCCGAACCTGTTTCGGCTCATTCGTGTGGCTAAAATATCAAAGACGAAATTGAACATTTACACTACTTTCATTCATATAATTTAAATACAAGTTATCATTCTTACACCCCAAGATTACAAACAAGCTACCATTACCCACAATCCAGAATGGGAACACACACTTCAGTAACTAAACTGAAATGTAGAATTTCTCTACAATGCCCACATATTGAAACAATTGAAGTAAATTCTATAGGCTAAATCAAGCCTCAAATTTTTAAGTTTTTTGACAGCAAAAACATCATTTTTGCAGTTCCTCAATCCCTAATTTTGGAGCTAAGCCAACACTGAAAAACTGATTCTAACAACTAAAGAATCAAAATTGGTTGACACCTAATTGAATTACAAGTAAATAAACCAAACCCAGATTCATAAGACCAACAAAGAATCACCCAAAGCCCAACAGGTCATGAACTTCAAGAGATTGTAGACAATAAAGACAGAAAAAGAGAAGGCAGGAAATGAGAAAAAATGATAAAAATTTCTTATTCAAGGAATGGTAGAGTAGAAGCAACAACAACATCAATCAATATGATCATCATCCTCAATCCAATGACAACACCAACCAAATTAGAAACATCATGGGCATTGTAAACTATACCGTTGTTTACAGACTGTAGTGCTTCACTGACTGCTCCAATACTTGATAGCTAGGACATATCATCTCCTTTATTCTTCTGCCGTTCTTGTATATATTGAATGTCGGAACAATCGTTGCACTCTCTTCCTTTGCTAAAGAAGAACTCTCTTTGATATCCACCTCTGCTCAAATAAAATTTACACCAGGTTAACTTCTATGGATTTTTTTTTCTGTTAAATTGAAAACAATCAAACAATTACCTAAACAACCAACTTCACATAAATCAAAATTCAAAGATAACCCTGAAAACATGGTAAGTTGGATGTCTACATTTTGATAGAAAATCTGGTACACAGTTTATTGAATTAAAGGATAATGTTTACAGACATAGGACATGTGAATATATAGACTCGACTGTAGCTGAGGTGGAGGATAAGACTAGACAGACTGGCACACATGTGTTGTACACGCTCACATACAGGCTGTCACACATGTGACTTGCACACTCAGATTCTCTCATCATCTGATGATCCTTACACTCTCATTACACCATTTCCACATGAACACAACACACACTCACCAGCACAACCTCTACACTATTACCCTCCCTCAATCACAAGGAGGCTAAAAGTCTACTTGAGATTGGAACACAACACACACTCACCAGCACAACTAATTAGCAGGACACCGCAGCAGGACACCGCAGCAAGTAGTAGTAGTTGATGAAGTTAGAGCATAGCAGCATGAATAGGGGCAGGAGTATGAAATTGGGGCAGTGAGTAGTAGTTGGTGCAGAGTTGGTGCAACAGTAGAGTTGTTGCAGCAGTAGAGTTGGTGCAGCAGTGTAGTTGTTGCAGCAGTAAAGTTGGTGCAGTAGTATAGTTGTTGCAGTAGTAGAGTTGGTGCAGCAGTATAATAGATGCAGAACTCAAAGAGCAAAAAGAAATAGATGCAACAGTGATCTTCTAAACTGAACTTAGCTGCCTGCAGGTTTCTGCATTTCCCTGTAACACTCCAGCAGCAGTAGTTGTAGGTGAAGAAAAATGATGAAGTAGACGTAGACACGCATCCAGAACTCCATAAAAACGTAGACACTGGCTGGAACTCCATATACTTCATTGAGAAAACACAAACTTACTACCAGGAAGCAATGCTACAAACAAGAAGAAGAGATGTCCAAAAACAAAACCACCAGCTGTATATGTAGTATATCAACACTGCACTTGAAAAGAGTCACATCCTCACTGCACACTGGCACCAACACTTGTTAAATGAACACTACCATTCTGCCATAGAGAGAATCCAACAGCCCAAAACAAAAGTCTTCTGTAAATCCTTTATTCAAGATACTTAGATAAGCATCAAATTACCATACCAACACTAGCAAGAACTGATTGCAGAGTTCACCAAGATGGACACACCACTTACTGCAACCAGTACATTCACTATACACACCAAACAATGAAAATAAACCAGCAAGTCTATCTTTCATTTATTTATATACACATACACTACCATACAGCACACTACTTGCGGAGTTTGATGAGTGAAGAACCACTCACTACAAGTAGCAAATATGCAGAGTTTAACAAGGGCATAAGCCACTAACTGCAATCACCAAACCTTGTCGAAGAGAAACACAAAATTGACCACAACTTTGCAGTGTATCTTGCACTCTCAGACTTACCAACATGAAGTAAAAGCAAACCAAATTTGCTATCACAGAGAAGAAGTAAAACCAAATTGATCTCAAATAGAGGAAAAAGAGGCGAGAGTAAACAAAGGGAAAACATAATTGAGAGTAGTTGACAGTAGTTGGTGAGAGTAGTTGAGAGTAGTTGAGAGTAGTTGTTGAGAGTAGGTGAAAGAAAGCAAGATTTGAGAGTAGAAACGAGATTGGAAGACAATATGAGGTAGGAAGAAACTGTAATTGAATTCACAGTGAAGAAATGAGAACAAAATGTTCTCAAGTAAACAAATCGAAAGCAAGACAAAGTTCATAAAATCCAGATCTATTTGAGAATGGAAGAAAATAAAATCGAAAATTGAGATTTCATTGTAAACAGATCTGAAGTAAAACATCAATTAGGATCTAATTGAACTGAAAGTCAATAGAAATTGATCTTAAATTGGAACAAAGAAAGCTCATAGAGCAGGAATTCAAGGTAAGAGAGAGAGCTCATAGAGCTAAAATCAAACAAAGCTCATAGAGCTGAAATCAATACCGATGTATAACATACGGTAAAACAAAGCTGAATATCAGTCTTACATGTTAAAGAAGCATCAAAGCTGGGAACCACACCAGGCTTACATGAGCTAGATCTAAAAAAATCAAAGAAAAAGAGCTCGAAGCTCGAGCTCGAAGCTCAAATGAAAAACAAGAAAGAAGAAATCAAACTGACGAACAGTAGCAGGATGAAGTAACAATCAAAAGAAGAACAAGTTCAGTAAGAATCAATACCAGAAAGCTAGAAGCAGCAGTGATGAAGTAGATCACAAATTGCTGAAGCAGATCAAAACCAAAGAAATCAAAGAAGATCTTCAAGAAGCAGAGAGCTATAAGCAGCGGAAGAAGTTTAATGGCAGAAGAAAAGAAACTTAGGTCATCAGGCTCTTATGGCTCTGATACCATGAAAACATGGTAAGTTGGATGTCTACATTTTGATTGAAAATCTGGTACACAGTTTATTGAATTAAAGGATAATGTTTACAGACATAGGACATGTGAATATATAGACTCGACTGTAGCTGAGGTGGAGGATAAGACTAGACAGACTGGCACACATGTGTTGTACACGCTCACATACAGGCTGTCACACATGTGACTTGCACACTCAGATTCTCTCATCATCTGATGATCCTTACACTCTCATTACACCATTTGCACATGAACACAACACACACTCACCATCACAACCTCTACACTATTAAACCCTAATTCCATCTGATAATCCTAACTCCATCAGCACCCTAAAAATTCACGGAAATCAAAATCAAATAGAACTCATTTTAAATTAAAACCTAGATTTAAAAACCCTAATTGATTCGAAATCAAAAGCAAAATCACAGCGTACTCATCTACCAACTTAGATCTAAAAGCCCAATTTTGAGAAACCCTAAATTCAATTTCTACCCCATGTATCAAACAATTAACACATCGATTTTGATGTATTAAGTCTTTTTGAAGACTCATATTGCTTAAATTTGAAATTTTCCTTTTGTTGTTGGTGCTGCTGTTGTTGAATCTGCCCAAACAAAATCTACATCAGATCTTTTCTTGAAGTACGGATGTGAAGCTGGTGGTGGTGGTTTATCTCGGGCTGGTGGTGGTGGTGCTGCTGCTGTGAGAAAGAACGAAAGAAGAAGGAGGAAGAGATCTGTTGCTGTTGTTGTTGCTGCTGCTGTAAAAAACGAAAGAGAGGGAGAAGAAGAAGAAGAAGAAAGAAGAAGAAGTTATGCGGCTGACCAAGAAGACGATAAGTATAGTTTTAGGTTTTGGATTAAAAATAGATTAGTGGGGCCAATTTGGTAATTTCATCATTTTCAAGGGCAACTTAGACATTTGGCCCTGTTTTGTCACGTAGTAGGAGGCCAAATTGTTTTTTGGGAGGCCGGAAAACACGGTTCTAAAAATGACAAATCCATTTTCAGGACGAAGAAAGATAGAGAGAAAAGAGAGAGGAGAGTCCACACCCGTCGGCAAAACTGACGCGTGTCAATCCTACGGTGGTGGGGCCACGTCTACCACCATGGCACGTCCTTCGAACAAAAATCTCTGGCGCCTTTATAAAAACAAACACAGTCGGTTGTCTCTCTCCGTCATTTTATTGGACGACCGAAGGGAGTCCTCTATGGGATGATTAAGTGTACGATTTGTCCGTCACAAAAAATGTCCCACAAAAAAAAAATTGGATTACAATTTAACGATTTTCAGATTCAAATCGAGATTATCTTAGAAATTGATCAGATACATCGCTTATAATTGATCTGAAAAACATACTTGAAGTTTAAAATTCTTTGAAATAATCACTGGATTCATCATACCGTTCGGATCTACTTCGGATACTCTGTTTTTCGAAAAGTTCTGAAAGTGAAAACCAGAGTTCATCAACTATACCCGTATCCATAAAATGACCCGTTAGACCAAAGAAGAAGAAGTTATTTCCACCCCATTCACCTTACGCGCACCCTGCCTTAATGAGTCAACTAGTCAATCGGCGATCCAACTCAACCAACTCAGAACGGTAGGTGACCCGACTCAGCCATTATCTTCCATCTTCTTAATCTCTTCTGCTGGTGTTTATAATCCTTGTTACTTGATTTTCAAACAGCTTTTAGTCTCAGCTCATCGATCAACACTGGTAAGTGAGTTAGTTTTTTATTAAATTTGGGGTAAAGATGCTGGATGGGAAAAGGAGATGAGGGTTTCAATCAAACTGAGAAATTGTGTTTATATTTTTTGGTGAAATACGATGATTATGAGAATCAGAAACCAAAACCAATTAAAGAAGAACGAAATTGTATTTTTCTATTGGCTAAATGGCCTTCGAAGCAAAGACAAAGTATAAGAAATTTTATTGAGATTTGAAAGAACTCTGGATTGTCTTCAGCACAAATATGGAATGTCTTCAGCACAAATATGGAATGTCTTCAGCACCCATCAATAATAGTCTCACCATGAAAACCATTGATTCTTTGTCTTCATCGACATACGAATCATCAAGTACTCGATCTATTCTCAACTTTTTTCATAGTGATGGTAAAAGTTATCCATGTAGAAGAAGACCAGACCACATACCTGTTTATCAGGCAAGAGAAAAAGCATATGAGACTACGGAGTTCAAACTGTGTTAACTTGAAGCATGAACAGATATCAAACACACTAGTAAAATGCACGTGCGCTGCACGTGTTATTTGAGTTGAATATGTCAAATCGAAATGCCTCCGCATACAAAATAATTTTTGTATTAATACGAAGTTACGAACGAAAGTTTTTTACAGGTATACAATAAAGCACATGATTTACGGGTACCATTTCATTGTAGGTTTAGTAAATTTGCATCGTTAAGCTTTGGTGTCCCAAAATAATAAGGCAGAGCATACGTACAATAAAAATGGTCAGGCAGTGTATGGACATGAAGAATATATCAGTGAGATTTTAGGCTTACCATCCATCCGGCCAAAAGAAAGATTCTCTTGTTCCTCCATTAAGAGTAGATCATAAAATCTACAGACTACCTCATCTCCCTCCAGTGTCATAGCAATAACATGATTAAATGTTAAGTGTTAACTTACAACCCAAGTACAATAAGGATATTTTCCCACGGTCCCCTGCAACATTTCTGAAGCGTTTATTAGGGAATTTCTCATTCACAAACATAAAAATTTGTGCCTCAAAAAAAAAAAAAAAAAACAAATGAACATGTTTTCAGTAACTGGATACTCGCATGTAAGGAGTACATTAGGATTACCTTTCTAGTTTGGATTATTTCCTCAAACATGTAAAGATAGGTAACGAAAATGGGATAGGCCAAAACGAAAGTCTATTTCCGATTAATGGATAATTGCCACTTATGCTTCCCATCTTAGTTTCGCAGTAATTGATGTCACCTTGATAAGGTTGTAAACTTCATTTATGCCTGCAATTAATTGTAGTGGTATTAATTTTCAAACAAATTTGAAAAGTTAATGCAAAAACTCTGTATTAGAACCCAACAAAACTTTGTACTCATCTCCAGTAAACTCTAAGTCTTACTGAACTATTTTGTGAGGAATGAGGTAAGCAAAATAGTGCAAGTAGCAATGCAGTATGCGGATAAGAGCCACTTAGCAAGTTTAAACTCCCACCAATCATCTCATAGCATCATCTTAAGTGCATGGCTGCCACATAAAAAAAATGAATATTTACCTATACTTGAAGCTGAAGAGAGCCGAGCATTAGAAGAAACTGTAGTAATTGTTTTCCTAGCTTGAATTGGGTTACCATTAATACATCTAACATAATATATGCTTTTTAATGCCGTGAACATTAGATGTACCAATGTTAACCTAGTTTAGCTGGGAGGGACTTTTTCTCCCTCTATAGCATTGAGAGCTCAGCACAAACATTTGCAAAAGCGTCGCATCTGTCAACATAAGCAAACCAAATTTGTAAAACCATTTATAAGTTCTACTACACCAACCAAGAATCATTTAGAATATTAAACATAAGAAAGGCGTACAAATAATATAATAAATATACAAAAACCAATTCTCATGTCAGTATTACCTTGAAATATAGTGTCCCTTTCAATGATAGTAAGGCACTGAGTTCAGTAAATGTGCAGTTCCACCAATGTCATACATTTGGCCTCTTGACCGTAGTAGTTGTTCATTACATATGAGACTTGAGAGTAACATGTATATATACACCTGCACATATAAACCCTAGAACGAAATTGATCACGGCCATCATTTACTTAGCAGGAAAATACAATGCTTGATCTAAAATCGAGATACCGTTACCATGGATTACTCCAGTAAGTTGGAGGGTTGAAATCGAGGCATTTCCAGTGGGTTTACAGTTGTTACTTGTACTTGATTCCCGCCATAATGACACCTTCAACTGGAACCAAACCATGAGTAAGAAGCAAATGACTCTTTAGCTCTGACATCGAAAGGAAATGTAGCAGTCCAAATACCATAGGCAACTTCCCACCTCTGGTTTCATCCACATGCAAAACACTCAAATAAGGAGATCAAAAGGGAAATCAGCCAAATAAAGTGTTTTCCACTGATAACAGTATGTAAGAGCTGCCGTAGAAATACTTGAAAATCCAAATCAAGAGAGTAACCTAGGCAGATAAGCTACCAAAATAGACTTTCAAGTCATCCATAAGGGAAAACAGTTTTTAAAGCACACAAAATGATTTAACACAGTCACTGAAATAATATGTCAAGTTGCCAATGATGTGCATATTCCAAGCACAACCTCAGTATACTCATTATCATCAATCTGTATAAACAAACAAAAAATACATCAAACCAAGAACCTCATCTTTTTCCATTACACTACACTAAGCTAACAAAACACAAAAACAAAAACTATACCTATGAGATTTAAAGCGGGTCAGCAAGTACTCTAATTTCTTTCTCAGCTAAGATATGGTTACAGTCAATAAAGTGAAACCAAAGATTATATCACCAACGGTTCGGTTAAAGTAGTACCACTTTCAATTCTCCCATAGTTTTTTTTTTTTTGGTAAGTATCCCATAGTTTGTTTGTAATCACAACTCATAGAATCTTAAGAAAAATGTTTATGCCCATTAACAGAAAAAGAGGTTTTTAAATCACTATGCCTTCACTTTGGTGCTTTGCCGAGCCCCGTTCCATCATTCACCGAAGTAATTCCTGGCAATGCTTTAGAGAACTTCCGTCTACAGTAACAAACAACATCAAAAACTCAAAACAATCAACATCAATTTCTCAAATGACTAAAATCCCAATGACCCAAAAGAAAAATCAGCATCAATTAGTTTACCCAATTTTCAACAAATTGAGCAAACAAAGGAGGTGTAAAATGGTACTGACCGGTGACAAACTAACCTAATAGAGATTACAACACATACAATATTCTTTAGCCAGGATTCTATTGAGAAATGAAACTGAATGCATTTTGTTGATTGAGCTGTTGAAGCTTGTTTTTCCAATTTGGAATTTCAACCATCTGATGTAGCTTTCCTAATCATCCAAAACACCCTGATACTGCAAATACCAACAAAAAAAAAGGATCAGGAATTGTATCAAACATATAAAGTGCATACCCCTTGAAAGAAGCTTTAGAACAATGAAATGCCTTGTTGATTTGAAGATTGGATGATAATCGGGAATTCCTTGCATTTCTTTGTAGTTTGATTCCCTGGAAAGAAACGGAAAAGTGTGAACATAAAATTCCTAATCAAAATCCAAACATAAAATCCTAATCCATATCAGGCTGCAGACATGATATTATGATACCAATATAAAATCCATGAAGAACTGATCTAGAAAGGGAAGAGACAATGAAAGAGAGCTCTGGTAAAAAAAAATTGATCAACAGAGAGTTCTAGAACTATAAAGGAAAATTGGGATTCGGAATTCAAATTTGAATTTTGAAAGGTTTCTCGAAAGACGTGAATTCACTTTTCACTTCATTTTTTAGTTTGACGTACATGCCCTCAGTTTATTTTTGCATTTGCACTTATGTAAGGGTATAGTGTAGTCAAAAGCCCTTATTTGGGCTCTTGGCTTAATAATAGTAGAGATATGAGCTACGTGTGTACTTTTGGATACCGGATTACAACACGTGTTTTGTTTCAGTTTCAAAAAAAAAAACACGTGTTTTGTGTTTAACCAAGGCAGACCCTGGTAACCTGGTTAAATAAGCAGAGGGGTATTTACCGATACATAAAAGGGAAGGTGGGATTATTTGGGTAAAGCTCTTAGTTCAGATTTACAATTGTAAATTCAAATATTAAAGCATTTGGACAAAATAAGGGACTTAGTGCAAGAATTGTATTTGTACGTTGATTTTTTCATCGAGCTTGTTTTCTTCGGTCGGCCTCCCACCGCATGCGGTAATCTAGTTTTAAATTTCTACTAGTACAGTGCACGTGCTCTGCACGTGTTACAAAAGAAGAATTTCAAGTACTGGAAAGAAAATATATACACAGTTACAAAGAGAGAAAGTAGAAGAGAATACACACTTCAATGGGTAGCTAGGCTCAAGCTCAAGGCAATGAACAATCTTTCTTGCACCAACCGGAGATAGCATGATTTCAGTGAGGACTTGTGTCCACTCATCATGACGAAACGAATGCCAACTCCATTGTTTGCTATCAACTAAACATTCCTTTAGAAAAGAGAGGCACCTCCCATTGTGTCGAATGGGGATGAAACTCCACCAGTTGTTCTTGTAACTTGAGACTACTTAGAGCTCACTGCAATAACAAAAATCACCTACTCTTATGTTAGTCCGTAAGAGAACAAAAGAAGAAAAAAAAATGCAAACTGGCATTCTTAGAAGTTTTTACCTTGTTCAGTCATTGAAGTA
>JAJJMA010231800.1:0-10237 GCA_023529015.1 Papaver nudicaule
TTAGAGTTTGGATATTGATTTTTGAGATCGTCCAAACTTAAACCATAAGACTCACGAGCCAAAACGAAAAGTTGGTAGTATTTCGGTACCCCTCCTTTTTCAACCATTTTGCACTTCAGATTAAAAGACTGCACTGCACAACTGTTGTTAACTCAATTACCACCCCTTTAGTTGTTCTCATGTTTCGAACCATTACGCAAACTAATGCTAGGAACATCTCAATCCATATGCCCCATACAAATAAGCTGGATTGCAAAGTCTTGGAAACAACTCTAGCATTAGTCAACGAAAAGTGACCAATTAGGTCTTAAAGCTGCAAAAAAAAAATCAGAATGAGGCCACCCATTGCATATCATATTGTTGGGGCTTCATACTCCATTTAGCTCAACAAAAGAAAACACAGACCTGCAGTTGAAGAATCGTATTAAGAAATAAGACCATAATCAGATCATATGAACAAACTTTTGAAAAACAGAAAAATAAATGGAAGCTCAGAAAAGAAAGTGTTGCCTGACAAACAACCACCATCCCAATCTCAAGCAAAACAAAGCTGACAATTTCTACACGAATATTATTATGCACAACTGTTGAACCTGCATAATAGCACCTCTGTCATCTGACTTACTGTGAAATACCCAACTAATCACACATATATGGGTCGACTTGAGGATATATACTAACTCTGGAAGGCATATAAGTTAGTAGGATGGTGTTTCCTGTCGAACAAATCATTCCCGTAACAATCTTCCAATACTAAAACTTCTTACTGCGCTCATGAGAACTTCAGTCAAAGTATAACAAACCACTGCAGCATTTTAGTGACATATTGCTATGTCATCATTATCGACTTCTTACCCTAACAGATCAATATACACACAGTGGAGGTTGGGCGGCTAATGTTTTATATCTGATATGGAGCTATTGGTAAGCTTAACTTCTCACAATGATTGCAAATCAGTACTGAACTTTAAAATTGAAGAACCATAATAAGTAGACCATTAAGCATGGCATGTTAAACTCTAAACTAACCTAAGGAAGAGTGTCTCTTCCTTTTTCTCAATGGGCAGGTACGAATTGTGTGTGCCGAACTACAGAAATGATATAATCAAAGACAAAAAGAACAGTAAAACCACTACCACAAACACATTATTTTTTAATTCAATCAATATCCATATATATACATCTTGAAGCACATCCCTAAGGTTAATTTATACATATATGCGGCCCTCTGTTAATTTGTAAACAATCTGAGACATCCACACTAATTTGAAATTAGGGCAAATATAATCAAGAATAATACCAAAATTTATCTGTTAAGTAGATTGAAACAAAAATTTCAGTTGAAATCTAACCAAAATATAACCCATCAACGAACTTAGTTGTGTGAGAAAAAATCAAAGATTCCTTATCAATCGTAAAAATACATGGTTCATCGATCAGAACTAATCTTACCTCAAATTGTTCTTCGATCAGAAGTAACAAAACAATAAATTGAGATCTTCTGAAAACAAATGGTTCATATTTCACTATAGAGGTTGGATTTGATTATGATTTTTCGGGGAGAGAGCTAGGGTTCTTATCTTTTGTGAATCAACTGAAACGATGGTTTCTTATTGCATTCAAATGTTGATTCTGTTTCTACATCCACCAATGCTTCTTGCTTTGTATCAGTTGGGGTTGGGTTGGAAAAACCAAAATTCTAAGAACTGAAATTCAATTTGGATTCGGTAGGGGATTTGGGAGCAAGAAGAGAAGAGAAGATAAGAGATTGGAAGGGGAAACTGCGCAGAAGACATATTTGCAAGGGGAAAGCGAAGTACCAATCTATCCCTTTGTTATTTCATATTTACTGGAAAGTGCACAGTCACAAAGAAATTTCGGAAGGACTACTTAGTCTTTTCTGTCGGACGGTGGAAAATACGTGCGGAGAAAATAGTCTTATGCCCCTCGTGTTTGGATTAATTACGGTTATGTATGAACAAAAATAGAAACAAAATGACGTAAAAGGGCAATATAGTACATTCAGCTACGGACGGTGGAAAAACCCAATTTCCTTAATATTAGTAGAATGTATTGTGTACTGAGACCTATTTCTTTGTTGTTTGAGTTGAGAAAAAAGTTATGCATTATCGTTTATAGAGAAACCATTCATTTCAAAGGATTAAAGTTCCGAAAAGTTTAGCTGTCCCATAAATTGATAACTATAATTTTGTACATCTTTTCCTATTTGGTGCTGCTGCCTCCAAGAGACTCCCCAAAAAAAATGTTTTTTTCTTCTTTTCTCTTTTTTTTTTTTGATAAACTAGACTCTAAAATACGATATATTTTTTTTGTGGATTTCAAAGATTAAATAGTGCACTTATCATTTTTTTTTAAGGGAAATAGTGCACTTATCATAATATATGAATCATTCAAAGCCCGTGCCGTAGTAATCTTTCCGGATTCTTTATTAATCCTTTGGATTCCGTCAAATCAAAATGCGCTATTATCCATACAACTTCTGAATGAATGCAACCCTGTTAGTTTTCTAATCGGGGATATTGCAAGGTGGTTATAGTAATATGACCCGATTTACAAGACAGTCACAGTGTTACATTCTTTTTACAAAATGGTCATATTGGCGTTAATTTTAGAGTAATCTCACTATTCACAGTTACTTTAGCCAGTGTTACTACCTAACTGTCCCTTAGGTGAGGGTGGTGATGAATGATGGGTTTATGGTTAGGTGGTTGTGGTTCAGGTGGGGTGGTTCAGGGTTCAGGTGGTGGGGGTTCAGGGTTTCAGGTTGCGGATTCAGGGTTCAGGTAGTGGTGGTGGGGTTTCAGGTGGAGGTGGTTCAGGTTTAGGTAGTAATGGTGGGAGTTCAGGTACTGGGGTTCAGGTGATGGTGGTGGTGGTGTATATAACACCGTTTTTTGCTTTTTGGTTAATTCGGATGGATTGTGACTGTTTTGTAAGCATGTTTGGTAAAAATAATCTCGCAAAATAATTTTGTAGTGTTTGGAAAATAGTTGCGAGATTATTTTTTTCCCCGTTTCGTCTAGGGCCCTTGAAAACTTTGTTTTGTTTCTTCTTTCTGAAGCATTCCGAGGCCCTGGTATTATGCAACCAACACAACGCTTGAGGCCACAAAATTAAAGGGGCTACAAATTTTTGAAATGTTTGTGTGGATTAACACTAATTTCCGTACAAAACTATATAAATGGAAAAAATCTACCAAGAGATAATCATCATTTGTAGGTGCTAATGGAAAAAAGAAGATATTAATCATTACTGGAACATTTGCTTTGGGATTTGATTTTCCTCGCAGGCTTTGGTCAGAAAGAGAAAATGAGAGGTGCAAGACATTGAAAATCCACATGTACATTTACTATCTATATGAGGTGTTGTTGGTTATGGGCAACTATCTAATCACAGTGCAATTACTGCCTTGTATGTGGTAGTTATTCAATAATCGACATCTAGTTGAAAGAGCACTCATTCTTGGATGCAAGAAGAACAATCTCCCATTTCACGTGGCACGTTAGTAAGCTTCCAACATCTCTAAAAATCTAAGTTCTGAATTTTTAAATGTGAAACACATCAGATAGACAGATGTGGACGCGGATTGATTTGATAGACGTGCCAATGGAATTTCGGTTATGAACACACGGTCACAAATACTTTTGTCTATATTTGTATCAAAAAAAAAAAAAAAAAAAAATAAAAACTTTTGTTTTATTTTTAAAAAAAAACCCCATTTTTTTTTTTTTTTTTTTTTTTTTTTTTGAAGGAAAAACGGGTTCCAAAGAACCCGACCAAATTTATTAATTGACTACCACATTCAAATTGAGGTTTGAAGGATTACAAACAAAAGATGGTACATTGATACAGGTTACATCAACAAATGGGAAAATAAAACTAGTACAAGATTTACTATCGAAACTTAAAGAGACGATATATGAAAATTGTACAAAGAAACCACAACCCATTGTAAAACTTGAAACCCTTATATCAAACCATCTTGATTCTTGATAATCATAGTGATTAGATGCTTCCATAAATAGGAAGTAATGTGCCCAAATTAACTTCATCACGATCCATATCGGTAATCGGCGAAGTAGATCTTCTTCTTCTAACTTGATGATAATGTAATACCACCATAAAAACCTAAGAGAAAAAAAGTTCTGACAGTGTTTAGAAACCATCAGACCTATAAGAAAAACATTAAATTGTTTAAAAACAATTTCTTTTATTAGAAAATAAAAAAACAAAAGAAATAACCTTAATCTATCCAGTAGATCTGAAAAATCAAATCAAAACTGGATAGATCAAGGGAGAAAATATTTGAAGGAAGTAGTTTTTTTTTTTCTCCGTGGAGATGGAGAGGGAGAGAGGGAAGAGAGAGAGAGATCTTGCGTAAACTTTCACTGAAAACCCCTTGTTTCGTCGATAAGAAGGTCTCTCACGTTCAGCATGCGGGGGGCCCTACCGATTTTGATCCCAATAGTTAAGTCGACCACGTGAATCTCTCTCTCGTTGGACCTATTCCATGTTATGTTATTTTCATTTCACCCAAGATCGCTGGTGGAGGCTTTTCCATTTTTTTGATTATATTTCTTCCACCCAACGAGGGGTTTAAGGTAGGGAGATCCGCTCTCTCCCTATCTGCTTATCATATGTATGGAGGTATTGTCAAGAGCCATCTCCGTAGCTGAGAACAACAATTATATTCAGGGGATTAAGGTAGGAGAGAATGCACCTTCAATATCTCATCTATTATTTGCCGATGACTTGCTGCTTTTTGCTGCTGCAACGGTTAAGGACAGTCAAAACATCCTCAAAGTATTTACGGAGTTCAGTCAAGCGTCAGGGCAGTTAATTGTAGATGGTGAAAAATGAGAGAGGGACAAAATTGTCAAAAACACTCTCGAAACCACGCCTTATTAAAGGCAATCGCCTATTCAGGCTCATCTGATAGCTCAGAGTGCAACCCATTCCATGAGCTGGACAAACTCTCTATGAGCTCTCTCTTATAACTCCGGTGGGGAGGGTAATATCATAGTGCAGTACTAATAACCTCACCAACATGTTAAACCCATTGATCTGCTTCATGTCGACACCCATCTCGATATCAGGACCAGGTCGCTTAATGGTATACGGTGAAGAGTTAACAGAGATGTATCCTCATGGATTTCCTCTTAATACGACTCAACATACGAGTCTTGATGCAAACCTCATGAATATTGAAGCTCCAGGCCGGGTCGGAGCTCTCTGAGAGGCATACAACAGCCTAAGCAGGCTTAAGCAGACCTAATCCCAAGTTCAGGATGGTCTAGCATACCATGGATAAACACGCCATGACTTCAAGTGTGTTGTAGCATAAGCACTCACACCACGACTAAGGCACAGGTTGCCCCAAAGTCGAGCTTGGCCAGATGCCAAAGCCATAACGCCACATAGCATGGCACCACAAACCATGAGCCACCATGGATTCACAAGAAATCAGTCTTGGCCAAGAGGCCAAGGCCATGGCGCAAGGTGCCACAAACCTACTTAGCCTTGCCAAAGGCCAAGGCCGTGAAGAGGAATATAGCCGCAAACAGGTTGGCCTTGGCCAGAGGCCAAGGCCGTGGCGCCATAATCCATGGCGCCATGAGCCATGGTGCCACCATAACAGAACTAGCGCCAAAGCGCGTTCAAAATTGGCCTTGGCCAAAGGCCAAGGCCGTAGCCTCCTGGGCTATGGCGCTAAACACTTATGGCCTTGGCCAACAGCCAAGGCCACTCCTACACTCGTGTCCCGGAGGCATCACGCTCATGTTGGTCGCGACAATTAGTCATACGACTCTACTCTACTCAACTACGCAATATCCGCGTATCACTCACTCGAGACATCAAAACATCACACGGGGGGATAACTTTAGGGGTATTGGTCTGGCGGTCTACGACAGTTGAAAGAAACTGATAGAGATAGTGAAAAGTTACGAGAAGATGGCGCGAGTGGACATGTTCTACACAACTCAGGCAGTTACGGAAACCAACCCATGTCCTCCACTCTTCCACGACTTCCACCTCTCTGTCGAGAAATCAGGGTGAGTTCAAAACTATAAGTAGAGGCTTCCTCTATCTTCCAAGGCATAACGGCTAGAACACAGAAACAGAAACGACTCAGAGTCTCAGAGAAAACACACCTGAGAATCCAAACACGTTTCTAGCCTTGGAGATTTCTAGTCGACTTCACGACGGAGATCTTGAACTCTTACACCCAAAACACATCCTCAACCTGATCTCAAGTTTCTTCGATGTTTCCCTCCCTAGACCAACCTCTATCCTCTCTGTGACCGAAGCAAGGCGTGAACGTCCATTTTCTTGGTTTAGGCTCGTTTTGTTCGACTTTGATCTCCGAGCACTACGAAAGTACCTAGAGACGGTACATTGTTTTTGCAGGTAAAAACAGTTGGCGACCACAGTGGGAGATCATTCTCTCGGTTCCAGGGAAACTCACTCAAAGATGGTTGAACTTAGGCCGGGATCAGACGCCAAAAACCCCAACTCTTCAACTGACGGTGCTGTAGCCTCCAACGCAGCACCTACCAACCCACCTTCATCCAGTAATACACCCAATGTACTTGTTACCCAAGATACTTCCTCTTCAATACCTATCATCTCGGCTATACCCATCGCCCCAATAACTCCTAACGCTCCAACCCAAACCTCTGAGAAGAACCCTTCCTCCAAGACTAAGGTTGGCGCTACCACCGAGAAAGAGAAAAGAGTGTCGGGAGCATTAACTATGGATGAGTCGACCAAACGTCAAGATGTCCTCGCAGGAAACCAAGACAAGACGTTCGACACGCAACTAGGGATCCTGGATTGTCTCAAAACTCTAACCTCGAAGTTGTTGAATCCACCAGTCAAGGGAAAGACTGTCGAATTTATAGCGGCGCCTGTTGCAGAATGTGAGACTGACTTGGATAAACTAGTCTATAATTGATCCCCCCCCCGGGGCCGCCGCGGCCGGGCCCGGCTCGTCCGTCATCCACATCCAAGGTGATGGAGCACCTCATGCTCCAGAAGAGTCTCGCCAAAGAGAAGGACAACCATCCCGCTACGTCACGGCAAACGACTTGGAAAAGCTACTACGAAATCGGGAAAGAGAGGTGGCGCTACCTATCCACACCGACCACCGTACCCACACGAAGTACGGAGGAAAGGCCCTGCCACGGAAGGTACGCATCCAAAATGCACTAATTCAGCTCCGGGGCCCCCAAACAAGAACATGAACCAAGGAGGACCACATCAACCGGAGATGCGGAGGCAGAAAGCCAGAGGCAGAAATCCAGGTCAGAGATACCAGACTACCCGTTTCCCATGGAGGAGGTACTAGAGTTGCTAAACACTCGGATCCAGGACGGGGTAATCGAACTCCCTTCTACTCAACGCCGTCCTACAACCGAAGAGGTTGCAAGCCTAAGGTATTGTCGCTATCACCGAGTTACTACTCACTCTACCAGAGACTGCTTTACCCTTAAGCAGATCTTCCAAGCCAAGGAGGAGTCTGGGGAATTGCACCTAGGAAACGAAGGAGTATATCAAGATCCTCTATCCGTTCGAGCATTCACCTTCCCTGAGGAGCCGGTGAACAAGAGAGTGGGGGAGATAATGTATCAGCTATGCGAGACTCTCTGTCTCTCGAAACCATAGCGGAAAGACATGTTCACAGCACTCAACATGGTAGTGTCGGGAAAACGCCTACCCTTCAAGGAAGACAATGAGCAGACAATGTCCAAACAGGAGCAGCCTACAGAAGGACAAGGCTGGGGACTTCTCACAACCGCCCGCCTGTCTCATACTGAATTCTCGAAGACACTCATCGACCCGGGATCCCCAGTGAACAGCATCTCAGCCAAGAACCTCATAGCCGCTAACACTCGCAGAAGAGCCATCCACGCCCCTGCCATCATCAAAGGTCCTGACGGGGTCGAAGTGCGCACTTACGGGTGGATCGACCTTCCCGTCGAAATCACCACGATCCCAACCATAGCGGAGTTTCACATTGTTAAGGGAGTCCTCGAGAGCGATATGATGCTGGGACGCCCATGGATCTACAACAACCGGGAGACGCTCCCTTTGGAGTTCATGGAGCGTTTTGTACAAAAGAGCAGCAAGGCAGTAGTCGCGCCTGCAGAACCTAGGAGAGTCGATGAGGACCCCCTCAATCGAGAAGGTACTTCGTCCGCCCCTTGATAGCCCACATTCACCGAGTCACTGGGGACTCACCACGAGGAAAGCTACTCGAGAGAAAAACCCTGGAAAACCGGCAGTAGACATCGGCACAGCCATAAGAATCTCCATCAAAGCCCTTCCGGAGTCTGGAATTGTACGTGACAAGCTCCGAGGAGAAGGTGAACTCATCCCCTACGACATACCACCCGAAGTCTTAGAGACCATCCCAGACTTCAAAGAATATGCAGAACTTTTCAACCTCAAACAAAAGGCGGGGGAAAACGCAGTTACATATGCTACCACCCTAAAGGAAGAGGAAGCGCCAAGGACGCCAACCTCGGAGGAACTAGCCAAGTGTCGAGACGATCTTCCGGGAAGACGGATCAAGACCCAAGTTGAAGTCTCGGCTCATCTCGAAACTCTAACCACGAAACCGTCAACAAGTTCACAAGCCAAAGGAACTCCCAGATCTGCTACTAATACGAACACCGCAGCGATCCCCGTCTAGGATGACGAGATGATCTCTACTCAAGGAGAACCTCAATATGGAGAGAGCCACAACTCGGATATGCCGCAAAAGACGATTTGAAGAGACCACTCCAGAACCCAGAGGAGGAGACGACGCCAGTTCACCAACACTGACAAACGTGCCCACACAGGGTGTAGAGAGCCCCTTTCCCCAAGAGGGGAGCATCGACACCACCGAGTACTGAGGCTCAGAAAATTCCCGGAGCCCCCATTGGCAGAGCCTGCACTTAGTACGACGACCTTACCCGGCATTGGAGCTCTGCGAAATGATCCTTGTCTACCGAGCCCTTCATGAAACTGCAATAGACTTGCCTCGCCTGCACCAGCGCTACCGGAGAGGGCCAAACCCCTAAGAAGCGAAGAGGCTTGTAATGCCGAAGGCGACATCAACCTCATCAACAAGAGTACTACAACAACTTGCCTTCCGTGAGTACCATCACCGAAGGGAATAAGAGGAAGAGTCCAGCTACAGAGGTGACACACCCAGAGCATACGACTTCAAGCCCGCTTTGAAAACTTCAGGTGATAGTATGGGTCGAAGCGGATCACAACACAAGTCACGGCGCCACGAATCACGACGCCCCAATCTAGGACACCACGAGTGATGACGCCACAAGTCACGGCGCTGCAACTATTGGAAAGGGGTAAATCAAACTTGTAATACCCATGGCAACAAAAGACTTACCAACAAACACTGAAGGGACGGACAGCTCCATCATCACTAATAGAATAACGACGAGACATGGGACTTCTAGAGTCACCACTGCAACCAGCCAGGAACTCCAGGGTTTGGACTCTCAAGACAAACCTGAACACAAGCATGTCCAACAGTCTAACTCTGCTACTCGACCGAGAGAAACCCCCTGGAGAACCAAGAGGAGGAGGAAGTTCAGACTTCAAACTTCCGAAGCCGCAAGACGATCAACTACAGCCGTCCCTGTCTTGATAGGAAAGGATCCAAGCTGTAAGGATTGAAGAAGCTCGTGATAACAGGAAACCCGTCGACAACCAGACGACAGGGTACCGACACAATACAACTCAAAGGGTCCCAAGCAAGAATGTGACCCAACCACAAGATGCAGATCTGCAACAACAACCGCGAGGAGTACGAGGACTGAAGCCTATACAGGATTCCCAGACTCATCATCTTCGACGAAGTACTGGAGCTATTAGACGTCTGAATAAGGATGAAGCAACCGGATTACCCCGACCCGATGAGTCTCAACAACTAAAGAGAACGCTCTGTCTCCTCGTCTTCGAAAGGCCAATACACATGTGTCTGCACGAGGGAAGGCGAACTCAAGAAGAGGTGCTGATAAGATACCAGAAAATATAACTGGGGACTCCTCGCCACCGCCGCTCTTTACTCCACCTAGTACCGATAGCAATACCGGCTGCCACGACCCAAAGGGAAACGTGAAGTACAACAGATGCTCCCTTGTCTCTCCCGAAGCGCTTCATCATCATGGGAAGAGTCTACTCGACCAGAGATGTCCATACA
>JAJJMA010231834.1:0-14378 GCA_023529015.1 Papaver nudicaule
AGGATACGTCTCTGTTGATCTTTCACCGTGTACCATCAAGCGAGGTCTGGCTCTGAGCTGATCGATGGGTTTAATATGTTGGTGAGATCATTGGTACTGCTCTATGACATTACCCTCCCCACCGGAGTTATAAGAGAGAGCTCATAGAGGGTTTAGCTTCATGGAATGGATTGCACCCTGAGCTATAAAGATGAGCCTGAATAGGCGACTGTCTTTAGTAAGACATGGTTTCGAGAGTGTTTTGACAATTTTGCCCCTCTCTCATTTTTCACCATCTACACCTAACCCTAAAATTATACACATACGATGATTAAAATCCTGATTTTAGTATGGGATTTAAGCAAGATTTTCGAAGTCTATCAATATTCTCTGCAACTCTGAGGATTATGGATTCAACCAAAACCAGATTATAGAAATCATACGTCAAACTTAAGAAACACATGAACGAGAGAACAAAACGAAAAAAATAAAGACTCACCATCACACACCAACGACGACAGCAACAGGTACCAACGTCGCTTTCAAAAGAAAAGAGCTTTGAAGAAGAAGAAAACAAAAATGAAGATTTTCCTAGTACTAAAGGCTGAGTAGTACTCAGAGAATAAGAAGGCAGGAAAAGAGAATGAGAAGTAAAGAGACTTGGCAGTTTTCGGTTTTATATAAAGGATAAAATCAAAAGAGTGTAACCGGCGCGAATTCCAAGGAATCAAAATGCAACGTGGGAGTAAAAATGGAGAAAAGGAGTTATCGGTACTATTCTGCCCTTGGGGCAACCCAAACCCGAATACGAACCGACAGGGGAAAACTGTTGGTACAAAGTACTCACCACCCACGTGTAAGCATCTAGGAAGTGGGAGTAAGATAAGTCGGGTGAGAGCGAAGCACAGGTTAAGACCTAAGGCTCTTACTACACGATTCGAGTAAGGATTTGATGAAAGGCTGAGATCTATTGAGATCATATCTATCTATGAAGAGAATCTAGATGAAGGGTTGAGAATCAACCACGATGGAGTTAAGAAGACCAAACATCGAGAGACAGCTGTAAAAGCGTGGGAAACATCCAACCACTTTCATTAAATGCACGGTCAGAGCAAGTCAGAGGTCAGGGGACGCGTGTCAAGTTCTTGACGATGGAAACAAGAGTGAGCCGCACACGGAGAAGATTTCAGTAGTAAAACTCGAGGAAGGCCGCACCACTAAAGGAGGTGTGAGGACCCCACCAGGTGTGAACGCAGATATCTGGGAACCGCCTATGACTCCTATAAATACTCGGCTCAGTGGAATGAGCTGAGGATGGGTTTTTGAGTGCAAGAATTGGATAGAGAAGAACTAAGTAGTGAGCTCAGTGAGAATTATTATCAACATTATCTTGTAATCTTACTCAAAGTCATTTAAGACTAAAACTTATATATTGAATTATGTTTACCACCTTCATTCGAAAGAACAATTAAAGCTTTGAAGAAGTAGTTAGGCGTTCTTAGTTACTTATGTGTTGTAACGGATGTTACTCCTTTATATTGTGGAGATCCGAGGATCCGATATTGTTTATATATCTTTCAAGTTAGTGACGTAAGACCAGGATAGTTTTATGCACAAACAGTTTGGCGCTAGAAACAGGGACTTCGGTCTTAGGTAAATGATTTATCCTTCCTGTACTACTTTGTGTTATACGGTTTACAAAGTCTACAATTTTAAGAAAAAAGTGGCCTAAGGTGTCGAGGAAATAGTGGTATTTTCGCTCCTGAAATTACCAAATTACTAGTGAGGTTGTCAAATGGAAAACTCAAAGGCCAGAACCAGGAGTATGACCAGGGAACAGATTGATATAAGGGATGCAGACGCAATTGAGCATAGTAGCATCACTCCAGGGGCTACGGCACATAACTTGGTAACAGGGGCAACCAGTGCAGCAATCGAAAAAGCCGCAGTAGATAAAGCCGCAACAAGCAAAGCCGCAGCTGATAAAGCCGCAGCAAATAAAGCCGCAGCAAGCAAAACCGCAGCTGATAAAGCCGCAGCAAATAAAGCCGCAGCTGAAAAGGATGCAATAAATAAAGCCGCAGCTGATAAAGTCGCAGTAGAAAAAGCTATAACAGAAAAAGTGGCAACCCAAATGTCTAATCAGAAAAAGTTACTCTTTGATCATCAGGCCTCATGCTTGGTAGCCGCACAACAAGCAGCTGAAGATAAAGCCGTAGCACATAAAGCCGCAATAGAAAAGGCTAGGGCAGAAAAAGCTAAATTCGATAAATTTCAGTATAACTCTAAAGTCTTAGCAGAAAAGAAAGCCGCAATGGAGAAAGCAGCAGCCAGCAAGACCTGCTTGGAAGCTGAAGAAGCTCCAGATCTCGATGCCGCAATAAAAGCTTCGCAACTAGAAGTTGGGGACTCAACGTTTGTGGTTCCCAATCAACCTTATGGAATCCTTTAACTAGATCCGCAAAGGTAAACCCGCAACAACCCACCATGTTTTTGGGTGGGACAAGGACACTGCCAAGAGGAGTGGGAGTGTTGCAGGAGGTTTTCTCCAACAAAAGGCAAGGAGATAAAGATCCAATAACACCAGTTATAGTTGAAGGAAAAGATGGTAGCCTAAGAACCAATGATCATGCATTGCCGTACTTATCAGGGGAAAGCCGTCAGTTAGTAAAAGAGCTCCACGAGTTTCAGTTAGAGGAAATGAAGAAATTCAAGTCCACATTCACGGACGCTCTTTCCCAGCTACCCAAAGAAAATCAGATACTCAAAGATAATGAAGGAAGACTAGAAAAAAGGCTCCAGGAGGCTGAAGAAGGAGCAGCAGAAAACAACTCAGTGGTAAGAGCCCAAGAGTCATCAGACAGTCAAGTAGTTCCTTACTTGGGACCAAATCAGCCTCAGCCGCTTCAATGCGTACATCCAAGATATGTCACGAAGACCAAAGCCATGCCCGCAAAGGAAAGAGAAACAGAGTATAACCCTTATGAAGATGGCGGGGAGGACTATGACGATGCTGAGCCCAATTATGTCCGCACCAACGGGAGGGACAGACAACGTGAAGATATGGAGCAAATGCGCCAAGAGATCAAAATACTAAAATCAAAGCAAGGAGGTGGACATTTGGAGGAAGCCATGAAAGATTCTCGTTCGACACCTTTAGTTCCAAGGATTAGTTTCTATAAGCTCCCAGATAAGTGTAAGCCCCCCACTTTTCTTTGTTTTGAAGGACAAGACGATCCCACTATACATCTAAGATATTATAGAAGGGCAATGGCCCAATGGGAGTGGGATGACAAAGTGATGTGCAGGTTTTTTTCATCGAGCCTAAAAGGCCCCGCCCTTGCCTGGTATGATGATCTCCCATCACACTCAATCCACACCTTTGAGGAATTAGCAAATGCATTCATCACCAAATACTTGTACAATAAAAGGACTAAAGCAGGGTTGGATCGAATGTTTGCCCTAGCCATTGGTCCTAGAGAAACATATCAGCAACTGGGAGATAAATGGATTAAAATCGGGCAAGAAATAGGAAGCGTAAATCCTGAGATCAGCATCAACTGTTTTAAGTGGGCTCTTGATCGCATGAGTAACCTTTTCGTAGCATACACAGCCAAAAGCCCAAGACTGAAGGAGATCTCATGGTCCTGATTGACAAGCATGTCAGGCTCCAGGAAATTCAGAAAGATAATCCGAGAGCTCAACCCTCATCTAAAGTCGCACGGCGCACTGACTTGATTGAGCCTGAGCCCTCAGCACCCAAAAGGAATTATGAACCAGTGAAAGCACCATATACGGATAAAAGAGTGAGGGAGGAAGATTACAAGCGAAATGACAACAAGCCAAGTAGTTTCAAGAAAAGAAATTGGGAAAAGGTATCATTTGAGGATATAGTGTATACCAAGTTGAATACGGGAATTACCCGAATCATGGCAGACATTAAGAATCGACAAGATTTTGAATGGCCGCACACTCGAGGCAAGCAGCATGAAAGAACAGCAAATCACCCTGAAAAGTGTGAGTACCATGACTTTAGGGGTCATGCAACAGAGAGATGCAAGAACCTTAAGGACCAAATTCAAAAAATGATAAATGCGAGAAATTTGAATGAGTATGTGTTAAATCCCAATGAAGTGGTTATTCCACAAAAAGATAAAAATGTAAAATTGCCCGACAATCAAATTATCTACATGATAACCCATTCAGAGCATTATGATCAATCCCTCTCGGGAGATGTAGGACGGAGATTAAGAAAAAGAATTGAAGATCATGAGATGTTTAAAATCGATGGAGTAATCACAGAAGACTGGGAAGAGTGGATGTCAGTTTCACTTACCTTTTCTTCTGAGGATGTTGATCAAGAGCTTGAGACCCATAATGATGCATTGGTACTCACTCTACCAATCTCTGGGTGGAACGTCACTAAGATCTTAATGGACGGAGGAAGTTCCTTAAATGTACTCTTCTATGACACCTTTAGGCGAATAGAGCTTACTGATGAACAACTTACTCCCTCACGATTTACCATTTACGGATTCAATGGTGCGGTTTCCAAACCCAAAGGAGAAATAGTATTGGAAGTTAAAGCAGGACCTACTCGAGTAAACACAAGATTCAGTGTGGTTGAAGTTCCCTCTCCCTACAATGCAATCATGGGCAGATTATGGGTACATCGATTAAAGGGAACAACTTCAACATACCATCAATTTTTGCGGTTTCCTGGTCCTCATGGGGAACTTCAAATTAAAGGAGATCAAATGGATGCAAGGAGCTGCCAGGCCGAAGAGACACAGCATAACATAGAAAAGGTACAAGCACTCCAAAATTTGAAGAAGGAGCAGAAGGAAAATGTAAAGAAAGAGAAATACCAGCAATACCTGAGAGATGTTGAATGCCAGAGGCTAGACTGCGGCCCAGTGACCAGCAATAGTAACAAAGCCCTCAATCCTGATGAACTCATTACTGAAGTACTCAGCACTGAAAACATTATTCCAGCAAGTAAGCCAGACAGCGAGACCGTCAAATAACAATTAAAGAAAGCTCCGCTCTTTAGTAATCCCCCACCTACCTTTTCCGCATTAGAGCCAACGAAAGATGTGAATATAGGTAATATGGACCTACCAAGAATGATAAAAATAGGCACGTTGTTGGGAAAAGAGCGTGAGTACCATTTGCATGAACTTTTGAAAGAATATGTGGACATCTTTGCGTGGAAGATGTCGGATATGCCAGGCATAGACCCTGAAGTAGTGACTCACAAGTTGAGAATCAAGGAAGGATCAACACCATTCAGGCAAAGAGTGCGAAAAGTATCCTCAGAGTACCATCAGGAGGTAGAGAAAGAACTCAGAAAGCTTCTGGAAGCGGGATTTATTAGAGAGGTCATCTGTCCTACCTGGATTTCCAATATGGTCTTGGTACCAAAAAAGAATGGAGGAATACGTATTTGCATTGACTTTACCAACCTCAATAAAGCCTGCCCTAAAGACAGTTACCCATTGCCAAGCATTGATCAACTAGTGGATGCCACAACAGGCCATGAGCTCCTTTCTTTCATGGACGGATATTCCGGATATAATCAAATTGCATTAAATAAAGAGGACCAGGACCACACCGCATTCTTTACCCCTCATGGACTATATTGTTACACAAGGATGCCTTTCGGGTTGAGAAACGCAGGAGCAACTTATCAGAAGCTGATGGACAAGATATTTAAACCATGGATAGGTCATACGTTGGAGGTCTATGTGGATGATATGTTAGTCAAAAGTAAAAAAACAACTGATCACTTGGACAACCTAAGAGAAATCTTTCAAGCAATGAGATCATGCAAGATGAAAGTCAATCCTGAGAAATGCACTTTTGGAGTTACATCGGGAAAGTTCTTGGGATATTTAGTCACGAAAAGAGGAATTGAAGTGGATCCCAGCAAAATTCAAGCGATAGTAAATATGCCCTCACCTAATAGTCTCAAGCAAGTTCAAAAGTTAAATGGAAGTCTGGCAGCACTAGGAAGGTTTATTGCAAGATCTTCTGATAAAATGAAACATTTCTTTAATATTTTGAAAAAAGAAAGTGAATGCGTATGGAATGAAAGTTGTGAGGCAGCGTTTTCGAAAATTAAAGAGTACCTTGCATCCATACCGATATTGCAAAAACCTGAACCAGGAGAGGTCCTGGCACTCTATATTGCGGCGACAAATAATGCAGTGAGCGCGGTGTTAGTAAGAACTATCACTAAAGTAGAGCAACCCATCTACTACATCAGCAAAACTCTCAACCAAGCAGAAAGAAATTACACCAAAATAGAGCAATTAATCTTGGCATTAGTTTTCGCCTCACAAAAATTGCGCACTTATTTTCAGACTCACTGGATCAGGGTCCCGACAAAAGCCCCACTCGGAACAGTTTTAAAAAATGTGTCAGCTGTAGGAAGGTTGGCTAAATGGAATGCGCAATTAGACCAGTTCAACATCATATTCGAGTCACGAACCTCTTTGAAGTCTCAAGTCTTGGCAGATTTCCTTGTAGACTTACCATTAAATGATGAAGCTGAAATTGAGGACTTTCCAGAAGAAATTGTGAACGGAAAAGAGCCTAACAACATCCTCGAGCCCTCAAACACAAGAAGATGGGAGGTATTTGTGGACGGATCCAAGAATGATGAAGGAAGTGGGATAGGAATAGTTATTACCACACCTAAAGGCGATAGAATGGTGCACTCCTTACGTTTGGAATTTGGTGCGGTCACAAATAATATTGTAGAATATGAGGCGGTCATTCATGCGTTAAGAATCATCCTAGAGCTTGGGATATCAGATGTGCGACTTACAAGTGACTCGCAGTTAGTCATAAGACAGTTAGAATTAAAATATAGAACATTGGATGACAACCTAGTATCTTATATGATTTTGGCGCAAAGCTTGGTATGCCAGATACCTAATATTTCTCTCAGGCACTTGTGCCGCAAAGACAATCGACATGCCGACGCACTGGCTTTCATTGCCTCCATGACCCGCAATCAAAAAGAGACATCAATTTAATTGGGAAGGATCTATGAACCCTCGATAAAACTAAAATCTCCCTTGGAGCAATGTCTTGCGACAAGGTCAGGCATGAGTCACCAATGGAATACTGGCCCTGGACCAGAAGAAAATTTGGGAGATGGAACAACCTTTCAAGATGATGAGATACTACCTCAGACAATTGAGAAAGGGAAAAATGCCGCACTACTACCTAGTGAGAACGAAGGTAGTCCAGCAAAAAGGGCCCGCATTAGATTTCCTTTAAAAGAAAATGACTGGAGGATACCCCTAATACAACATTTGAATGGCACAATGTTAACAAATGCGTCAGACAAAAAGAAGTCAGACATGAGAGTAAGAAATTACAGGTTAAGGGATGGAGTCTTGTATCGTCAATCTTTCTTAGGACCATTATTAAGATGCTTATCACAAGAAGATGGTCATGAATTACTACTTGCTATTCATTACGGCGATGCTGGTAACCATAGTGGAATGAGATCTTTGGCGCACAAAGCTAAAACCCAGGGATACTATTGGCCTTTCATGAACAGAGACGCAACAAATATGTCTCGCCGCTGTGAGGAATGTCAGCGTTTTGCCAGAAAGATTAAAGCACCTGCGACAACACTCAATACAGGCATGAGCCCATGGCCCTTTGTGAAATGGGGAGTGGATATCGTAGGACCATTGGTTGAAGGAACAAAGAAAAGAAGATACATAATTGTGGCCACAGATTACTTTACAAAATGGGTAGAGGCCAAGGCTCTCCCACGAATCAGAGATATTGACGTATTTAAATTTTTGTTTGAGAACATAATATGCAGATTTGGAATACCTGCAATTATAGTCTCAGATAATGGAAAGCAACTCTCGGGAAAGAACATCGACAGACTTTTCGGCGCTTTCAATATTCAAAAGAGCAAGTCAACTCCCATTTACCCTCAGAGTAACGGCCAAGCAGAGGCAACAAACAAAACTATCGCCTTAAATTTAAAAAGAACTCTAGATCTCAACAAGAAAAGTTGGTGTGAATAGCTACACAACACTCTATGGGCCTACCGAACCACAAGAAAAGAATCGACGGGAGAGACTCCTTTTCTATTAACTTACGGGGCAGAGGCAGTCATCCCGACAGAAGTCATCATACCAACAACAAAAACTGAAGCCTGGGAAAAAATGCTCAACACAGATCTTATGCTCGAAAAGCTAGATGATGTAGAAGAAAGAAGAGAAGTGGCATTACAAAGAATGGAAAATTACAATCGAAGGCTGGACACGGAATATAACAAAAAAGTTAAGCTAAGGAATTTCGTAGTGGGGCAATATGTGTTAAGAGAAATTCCGCCCTATCAGAAAACAAGAAAATGGGGAAAGTTTGCACCTACATGGGGAGGACCCTATATGATACATGATATGGCAGGCAAAGGATCGTATTACTTAAAAAATATGAAAGGAGAGCTGTTGTGCCACCCTTGGAATGCTAAGTACTTAAAGCCTTACTACCCATAAAATATATATACGAACTACGTAGTGCTTGATCCCTTTTAAGGGGTACGTAGGCAGCCATACTTCATGGTTCAGCACCTAATAAAAAAAAATAAAAAAATATTGAGACTCAGAGTAGCCCTCTAAACTCTCAGGTCACTGATCCCACTCAGTGTATGACCTTTACTCAGCACGAATATGATCTGAGTAAGAAATAAAATATTGAGACTCAGAGTAGCCCTCTAAACTCTCAGGTCACTGATCTCACTCAGTGTATGACCTTTACTCAGCACGAATATGATCTGAGTAAGAAATAAAATATTGAGACTCAGAGTAGCCCTCTGAACTCTCAGGTCACTGATCTCACTCAGTGTATGACCTTTACTCAGCGAATATGATCTGAGTAAGAAATAAAATATTGAGACTTAGGGTAGCTTTTTAAGAACATTGAGTTAACTCAATATGTGAAAAACAATCATTTCAAATAAACAAACAAATTAAACATTGACATCATGGATCAAACGACGAAAGATTGCTAGAATATCCATAGAAAGTAAAAGGAAACAAGTTCCTGCAAGATAAGGAGAAGATAGCTTGTACAAAAAGATAACTGATTGTCAGAAGCAAAAAACACAATGATTACACCCCAGACTAGCCGAATCCAAGCTAGAACACTCATAATCAAAGGCAATCAGTCCCATTCTGAGCACTAAAAAGAACTAGTACATCATTGAGGAGGATTCATCATGCGCGCAGCAAGAATAGGAGGTAGCTCAATAGTTGGGGGACGAGGAATATAAGTGTTAGTTTTGGACTCAGCATAATCAATCACTTCATTAATACTGTCGACCATCTCCACTTGTGCAGCATACTTAACCTCAGCAACTCGGATATCAATACTGGTATTGAGCTCAGATAGATCATTCTTCAACTTCTCAACATCAGCCAAGGCAGCAGATGTACGAGCACTCTCAGAATCAAAGGAAGATTTCCAGAATGAGGTTTGACCTTCTTGTGTCACTAACTCTTTCTGTAGTTGATCAAATTTTGCATTGCTCTCTTCGAGTTTTCCCTGGAGCGCTGAGTAAGACAAGAGGAAAAATGTAAGCAGGCATCAAGAATAAGAAAAACAGTAACATGCAAGCTTAGTACGAAAAACATTAATAACAATACCAGACTACCTTTTTCAACGTTTCTTCACGTCGTAAATAAGCCACTTCATTATCAAGGTTGCAAGCGAATTGTTTCAATTTATCTAAATGAATTCTGGATTCATCCTCTATCGCCCTAAGACGTAAAATTTCGGCACGAGCATCCCTCAGGGCAGCAGACTTTGCAGTAAAGTTAGATTCAAGACTATCCCTCTCAAATGCCATTGAGCGCAGAGAGTTTTCTAAAATAAGAATTTTCCCAGCTGAGCCATGTGAGGAGTCTTTCCACCAACTAATCTCACTAGTTGCGTTCATCCTATAAGAGTCATATTCGTTCCTAAGAGATACTAATTTATCTCTTAAATCACAACACGTAGAATTTAACTTGTTTGAAGCATCCACCTTACGGTTCCATTTAAGCATCAATTTTATTATCTTAAGCTCTAACAAGGATTCGCGTTCACGAAGACGAAGGTTGTCAAGATACAAGGCCATAGGATCCGAAGGGATTGCCACTAACCAGATAAGGACAAATTCAGAAAGTACTCAAGCAACCATGATCAGATGAAAAAGAGGGGGCATAAAAAATAAATACTTACCCAAGACTTTAGATTCGGCAGCAGCTTTCTCCTTGCGTGCTTTCTCAACAATAGTACGCAATGTTTCTGCTTCACGTTCCAGTTCCTCAATACTTAAACTCTCATCATCTTTCAAGGATTTTTCAAGCTCAGCTATGCGTTCCCTTTCAACAACCAACTCTTTTTCATACTGAGTGTTATGAGCCTCAAGCATTAAGGACTTACAGTGGAACAATTGCCGAAGAAGGTAATTGGACTGTTGGGCCTGAGCCATCTATGTATTGCCATACAAAATTAGAACAAGTAGAATATGTATACCAGATGAGAATTGAGAAAAGAAAAACTCACCAGAAGAACATTATTATGAGGCAATCCATAAGCCTCACCATCAGCATACTTAAACATTTCCTCAACTGAGGAGGGAGGGGCCAACTCAAAATTCTTCCCGACATAACTAGAAGGATTTGTTGTCCAAGCTTTTTTCACAGTCTCAAAGGGTGTAACACGCATACGAGCCCGCAATGCGGCCTCAACACCAGAATCATTGGTACTTGGAGTAGTGGAAGGCCTAGAAAAATAACCATGGTCGAGACCCCAATGAAAGATGGCATTATCATTTGAAAGATCAATACCTCCAAAATCTAAAGCTGAACTTTTTCCCCTGAAATCTTGAGAACCAGGTGCTGTTAATCGAAGTGGACTCTCCACTGATTGTCTTACGGACTCTAAGATCTCAGCATTGGATTCAACTCGCTGTCTTTCCGTTTGGACCTCAGCATTGACTTGAATTTGAGTCTCAACGTTAGGGGACTCACTAGATGTTTGAGCAACATTACTCAAAGCAGCTTTAAGACTCCATCCCAAAATAGGGGAAGGAGCCCTAAGAAGTGAAGACAGAATACTAAAAACCCCAACTGACTGAGTACTCGATTCCGCACCACCCAGATTACCAAACCCTTTCCCAAATGAGAACTCACCAGTCGTGCGAATGGGGGAAGGATATTTAACATCTTTGGGACGCCTTTTCTCAGGATCAGTACCCTCACTTTCCTCGTCATTTAAAAACATAGTCACAAACTGGCTTTCAGGCAAATCACCCTCGTCTCGATGAGTAGAATGTAGAAGTGATTGTTTCACTTTGTGTTGAGATTGACCCACTAGATCAATATGAAAATCTTGGTCTTGAGTCTCTCCACCACCTTCTACCTCTTCACGATCCAAATGAACAGTATGGTCCACACCATTGAGAGTCTCTTCATCTTCATTTTCAGGACTGTCGGCTTCATCATCATAGGTGGGAGAAAACTTAGCTTTTTTAGAATCCTATATGGCAAATCAGGCAAAATACGTGTTAGGGGCACAATAGTAGAAAAGTTGAAATGAATATTAGTAAAAGTTACAATAACATGTACCCTGCCAGCTCCAATATCATCACCCTCTTCCATTTCACCAACTTCGGAAGCAGTCTCAGCTCCCTCTGGAGAGGCCTGTAAAACAAAAATTATGTATAAGTAAGAAATGTCCTCACTATATAAGGACGCTGTGTCAAATAATAAGTGAAGAGCTCAACCATATCCCTCACCTGAGCATAATCAAAGCTAAAACCAGTGAAGTTAAAGGCCCAAGGACAGTAATCCCCATAATGATCGGGATGACAATCTCTGGGAGGCCCAGTACGAGACTTATCGTTCCACTGCCAGCTCCAGGCCCAGGGACCAATTATCTCTATAGGAGTGGAATCCCATTTAAAGTCGTGAGTCTTACGCAAAATATCAGAAGAAGGCAGAGGAGTGGGTTCTTCATTGTTCTCAGTACCAGGAACAATGCCTAATTCAAGCTCTTCTAAGAGACGAACCTCACCCCTCTTACGAGGAAGACGCTTGGGCCCAACACTCCACTTAACTCTGTTGGTTGGAGCCATGAAATCACCATAAGTCTTGTTAAAATTCTCAGGAGTATACAGCTTTTTATGTTTAGTATCAGGCTTATGAGACTTCATTCTGCTGAGGCCTCTGGAACGAAGTCGGCACTCACCAAGAATCCTCCACCAATTACCATTGTAAATAAAGACGGGACGAGAATAAGAAGCTTTGCCTTTCTTAGGCCTATTCCTGTGAGTCAGAACATCATAAAAAAAGGTATCTCCATTTTCATAGAGAGGAAGACGCATTCCAGCTTCAAGAGCACCAACGGTTGTCAAGAGACGCTGAGAGTCATAAGGATAATTCCTTATCATATCATATGTAAGACGGTCGATCCCCTTGCGCAGGATCGAAAAACGAACTTCAAACCCTTCGAGATGATGACGCTTTTTAAAATCCTCAAGATCAATATGTTTATAACTATTACAAGGAAGATCCAACCGAGACCTCTTCTTTTTGTTCTCATTTTCAGACCCTTGATGAGATGGCTCAGGGAATGGAGAACGAGACTTAGGTGAATGCTCTCTGGGAGATTGTTGAGGAGTAGGAGAACTAGGAGGAGCCGGCTTCTGAGATTTTCTTTTACCACGAAGGGTGGCTGCGGTGGCAATCCCTTTACCCGCACTGGAAGCAGATACGGTTTTCACAACCTTAGGATTATCTTTTACAGGACTATCCTCAGTATCATGCTTGGCAGATTCAGATGGTTCAGTTATAGCTGACCTAAGCTTTCTTGGTTCCTTTATACCTTCTTTATTTAAGGAAGACATAGCTGAAATAAGAGAAATTCGAGTCAATAAAAGTATTCAATAAAATGTTCTCACAGAAAGAGTGGGGCATCAATATTATGGGTAAATATGATGTTCTCACAGAAAGAGTGGGGCATCGATATTATAATTCAATAAAATGTTCTCACGAAAAGAGTGGGGCATCAATATTATGGGTAAATATGATGTTCTCACAGAAAGAGTGGGGCATCGATATTATAATTCAATAAAATGTTCTCGCAGACTGGGAGGGACATCAATTGCTACTCAAATAAAATGATCTCGCCCGAGTAAAGGGGCAATATATAAAGTGTGGGAAGTATAAAATTTTCAAATCCAAACCACACAGCAGTTATACAAAGATGATAAACAGGGCAGGTCAAGAAATGGTGGGGCAATAGAGGCAAAAATACTAAAATTTGCATGATCTCACTACTACAAGATAGATAACGCATCATTTACATGAGACAACCATCACAACAGAGAACAGGGGCAAAGTATATATACTTTTGAATAAGTATGTTCTCTATTATGATGGTAAATCCCAGGAAAATAAGTGCGACATCACACAAATAGTTCAAGCACAGTAGCAAGAGCAATGAATATAGGAAAGACTGCAAGATCGTTTATATCAGTCCCGACGAATCGAGAGAATCATGTCGTAAAACATCAAGTACCAGCAAGCGCACAGGCTAAGCAGAAAATATTTATAAACCCTAATGTTTTTACCTGCAAAAACAAGTGTACCGTCTCTGGGTACTTTCGTAGTGCTCGGAGATCAAAGTCGAACAAGGCAAGCCTAAACCAAGGATGGCCGTTCCCACCTTGCTTCGGTCACAGAGAGGATATAGGTTGGTCTAGGGAGGGAAACAGCGAAGAAACTTGAGATCAGGTTGAAGGTGAGTTTTTGGGTGTTTGAGTTCAAGATTTCCGTCGTGAAGTCGACTGGAAACCTCCAAGGCTAGAACGAGTTTAGATTCTCAGGTGTTTTTCTCTGAGGCTCCGTGTGTTTTTTGAATATTCTCGGTGTTCTAGTTGTTCTGAACGTTCTTCCTTGGAAGATAGAGGAAGCCTCTATTTATAGTTTGAACTCACCCTGATCTCTCGACAGAGAAGGTGGAAGTCGTGGAAGAGTGGAGGAGTGGAGGACATGCGTTGGTTTCCGTAACTGCCTGAGTCGTGTAGAACATGCCCACTCGTGCCATCTTCCCTTAACTTCCCACTATCTCCATCAGTTTCTTTCAACTGCCGTAGACCGCCAGACCAATACCCCTAAAGTTATCCCCCCGTGTGACATTTTGATATCTCGAGTGAGTGATACGCGACTATTGCGTAGTTGAGTTGGGTAGAGTAGGGTTGTACGACTGATTGTCGTGACAAACATGGTGTGATGTCGAGTGGCCTTGATTTTTGGCCAAGGCCATAAGTGCTTGATTGCGCTATGGCACTAGTTACGGTGGCACCATGGCTT
>JAJJMA010231852.1:0-10820 GCA_023529015.1 Papaver nudicaule
AAAATTCTCACTCGAAGGTTATTTGACCCTGGTAAAGATTTTGACGGGTTTAGAAGTAGTACCATCTTAACTGATTCCATGGAAGAATTTACCCAAGTGCACCATGCATCTCAAGTTATTATTGGGAGAAAGATCGACTATCGTGTGACTTGGAAGACTAATGATACGGCTTTTGTCTTTGATCGGGAAAGACATAAGATGGAGATTTTTGCAGCATTCCTTCTTACCATAATATAATACTGTTTTAGCATACACAATTTAGTGCTACAATATGTTGCTTGGTTTGTGGAATTTATATGCGCAGCTGAGCATTTTCAAAGGTTAACCCAGGATATCAAGAGGGGGATTGACCTTGAAGACAAGGTCCTTATAAGAGAGGGAGGAATGGTAGGAGGTAATATAATATATATGGATACTAGTCAATAATTGCTATAAAGAAGATGATAACGACAACAACATGAATTATTCTTGTTTAATATCTAAAGAATATGAAGACATGAAATAATATTCATTTGAGGCGTTATCTGATGATACTCAAGAAGCCAGACGTTACGTTGGAGACCGAAGACTCGGATGGAGGTTTCTAATAGAGTCGATGAATTTTTACCCTATGAACTCGAGGAAGAGTTCCATTCAAGAAGGGTGGACTGATGTAGTGCATCTTTTGTACTGCACGTCAGATTTATGCTTTCCTTATTTAATCCTGCTCTTTACGAGTAGTTCTTGTATTACAAGTTTCTTAGCTTTCCTAGTTTAGGTTGATTTCCTTTTCTTTACCTTTAGTTGGTTATCGTATGCCTATATAAAGGCTAGCTCTATTGCTTAGAGAAGATACATCTTATTCAATATTATTATCAATTATCAAACATTATTCAACCTTTATGGTTATCTTCTTGATTGTTTCAATCAACATCATTAAGTATTCTGACGAAGCTTATTGATCTCTAACAAATACAGTTTCTGACAAAATTTGTTTGTTATTATCTTATCGTCCGCCTTGACGTACCATGATAACAAAGAAAACCAAAAAAGAAAAAAAAATTGTCCACAAGAATCCATAAAACTCTTGTGGTTTGGGTTGAGATTGCTATAAAATAATGATACACACATTTTGCCTCCAAATATCCATAAGTATCCTAATTTATCTTGGCCCTCAATTATCCCAAGAAATCATAAATGAATTGAATACTTAGGGTATCTGTGAAATCTAAAAAAATTCATGGATATTTAATGATTCTGTATATATCATAATTGAATACTTATGAGTTTTTAAGACTATATATTAAATATCAAAATAAATCCTGATCCAATAAACCCCTGTAATATATAAGTGGAATTTTGATTTTTTTGGAATTCCAATACCAAGATGCCTTTTGACATACTTACCCTTATTTATAATGTATTGGGAATAAGACAAAAGATAAACAAAAAAGAAAGACCTGGATATTTGTAAAAACTAAAAAAATTCTTTATCTAAGAGATTTCACTTTCTCCGCTTATATACTAGGGACGGAGGGAGTACAACTTAAGAGGACATATAGCCCCAAAAAAAAAACGACAACAATAGAGCTAGAATTAAACAAAATTCTATGTTTTCACAAAAACATCAATGAGAGAAGATACAACTTATGAGACAACTAGACGTAATTTCTCCACCACACATCACAAGTTTCTGAAACACATTAGACTTCATTGTACTAAGATTTTTATGAATATCTGCATAACAGTTAAATATATCTTAAACGATCTTTGTTCGAAAAAGGAAACCCCTACCTAACATAGAACCTAAATCATACAAGTTGATCGGTAAAATCTTATTAGGTACACTTAAGATTTCGACACAGGAAGACCCGTAACTTTGGTTTTTGTGCTCACACTTTATCGATCTTGTAATTGATCTAGACAAAGACAGTTTAGAATTAGTGGCCTCATAATCACCGGCTACTAGCTGAGATAAATATAACCTCTTTTCTCCAATTCCTTGTCATATGTTTTGATTTTCGAAGGGAAGATGAATCTAAAGAATAGACCAATATACGATCGTCAAACTTGACATCCAAATTACTACCTTCTTGGATGTCTGCAACAAAGATAGTTTCCTTGTTTTTTTTTTTTTTTTTTATATTTTATCTTTTCTTCAGTTGAATCCACTCTTACAGACCTACATTCATAAACCCAGAGTCTCGTAATTTTGTAATGAAAGTACAACTTTGGGATCTGGGAATTTCTGTTGTTTGACAAAATGTTAGAGTATTGCTCGTTAAGCTCGCTGACGTTGGTATGTCAAGTCATTTGGTAAGTTAGATGTCAAAATACATTTTTGATATAGCCTACACAAGTCTTTCGTATTAAGTTTACTTAAGGTGGTTGAGTCGAATACCCTTGAAGGTTGAAGACCGAAGCTTATGCGAAGAAATCATTAATGTTTGAAAATTTCTTGGTTGAACCCACTGTCGTTGGTATGTCAAGTTAGTGGCCAAGTTTAGCTGTCGATACACAACCCTTGATTTAGCCTATAATATAGCAACAATGTGTCTTACATGTCTTACTAGCAACAAAGTTTTGAATATATACTAAATCACAGTAGTACACCGTAGTTTGATCAAGTCAAGCTACCAATATTTCTCCACCTTTTTGTCACAAGAATTGACAAAGGTTCGAAATACACTAGGGTATTAAGAAAAATACTCAATTTCAAATAACTCGATCAACCTATAAAGATGAATACGTATGAAAGGTATCACTTCAACAAGTCAAATTGAAAAGACGAGGGTACCCAGTACAACACCAAATATTTTAGTATCAACCTATATAGGCTTAACTTTGCACAACCTTACAAGTCAAATCGATTTACCAAAGTCTCTTTTGTGTTAATTAATTCACACAAGGGAATTAATACGAGACAACAAGGGATTGTTAACATACACAATGATTATACTTTAACTATAAATATAATTGCGGAATAAAGTAAATCATACACACAAGATTTTTTTAATGAAGAAACTACAAACTCGTGGAAATACCCCGGGATTTCGTCCAGACAAGTATGAATACTCTTAAGAATTAATTCACCATACATGCCTACTATCAAACTTCGGTTACGATGTCTAAGACAATATGATCCAAACACGAAAATCACACTGCTTCCCCTCAGTATTTCTGCGTCTTTAATCACGTAGTGATCCGAGACTTGTAGTCCGTTAGAAATAAACGTACTTTACTATATTTTAAGAGTTGTTCCACAGTCCGTCGTGAAGACTATCGCTACCCGACCTCCAATCAGACGAGTATATTCCTTCTAGGACCCTTCAATAAATACGATAAGGAAAAATCGAAAGATCTCAACTTTGGTCAATAACACAGTTATTATAAAATGGTTCTTTACCAAATCAAGGTTCTTCCGTTAAATGATATAAACTCCTTGATATCACGAAAAGGCTATTACGTCTACGATATTAATCATAAAACTCCTTGTTAGTCCCGGATACAATCAAGTTAATAGATAATAAATATGACCTTGAATAAATAAAGATATTAATCAATACAAATCAGATCCAAACAACAAACTTGATTCCACTTGATTCAACCTATCAGGTTGGCACACGAAATAACGTTTGCTTACAAATATACGTCGATATAGATCAAGTACAGTTCTTCAACACAATCTTGAGTGGCCTTACATCAGAAGAAAATGACCTTTGAATAAATAAGATTTATTAATACAGAAACTGTAAAAGTCGAAGTTATATAAGATATATAAACTTGTAGGCTTCTTAGTACTCTAGGAAGCCTCACAGTATCTGAAAAAGGAGGGGTACCGAAATACTACCAACTTTTCGTTTGGGCTCGTGAGACTTATGGTCAGATATGGACAAATTGAATTTCAATATCCAAATCTGTATAACCTGAGTTGTGATCACAAGTGATCAATTCCTACAAAGACAAGTCTCTGTAAATCTTTATTCAAGATTTGGAATCAACGTCAGGATATGAATAACATACAACTTATGTTGCTTTAATTATATAATCAGAGATATAATGCGGAAAGTAAAAGCACACAAGACACCAGAGATTTTTTTAACGAGGAAACTGCCTTGCAGAAAAACCTCGGGACCTTGTCCAGATTGAACACCACACAATATTAACTGTCTACAAACACTAACCTACTATCAGACTTCGGATTGGAATGTAGAAGAGACCGATTCCACCCTCCAAGCGAATCAGCTACTGTTGCACTCTTTACGCCTCTTGGATCCCGCAAGACCCTACGCACTTGATTCCCCCAGCTGACATCCTTTACAGGACTAGGAGTTGCTTTAACCGCTGTTAAAGGCTTTTTGTACTCAATCCGTCTTTCGACAGAGAATACGTAAAGAACAATTTTCCCTTTAGATATAATCAAGGTTTTGGAAAACTTGTTTTGTGTTTTGAGGAACCGTTCACAAGGTCAGGTATCAAAAACACACAATTAGGGTTTGCACGAGAACCGTGACGACCTAATTGTATTCTTCCAAGAACAACTAGAGAACCTAGAGATATCTTGCAGAATCTCTAACCTATATGTAACACAACCTAAGTTGATGTACAATATAGATCGAATCTATCAATCCTGGTTTTACAACCTATAATCCTTGAATGGCCTTATTGCAGAAGAGAAGGACCATAGAATAGACAAGGATTATGATGGTCTACCTGGACAAGTTCAGAACTATCTAGAGAAGAAAGATAGTTAAACTTGGCTTTACAATCCCTAAGTAAAGTCTTTTGTAATTCTCACCTTGTTCGTGAAGAACATAATTAGCAGAGAACAACCTTATGTAGCACACGCACCAGCAGGGATGGTTTGTTAAGCTACATGTACGTATATTTATAGTGATGGTTGCTTAAGGATAAAGCTAAGGAGATGGACCTCAGAAACACGACAGGAAACCCTAATCGTAAATCCCGAGGCGGCGGTTCGCGAACCCCAACGCTTTTGAAAAGCGTTCCAGAAAGTTCCAGAAGCTTCCTTACTCCTTTTCCCGAATTCAGCTTTTAGCCACGCTTTTCAGTTTCAATAAATCACTCATAACTTCTTCGTTATACAACGGAATTAAGTGATTCTTGAAGCGTTGAATTCGTATTTCCATTCACTATAACATGGATACCTACTCAAAGGTCAAAGGTTGCCCTCAATATGATCATATGGACCAAATCTCCTCGGGTTAATATACAATGATGTAATTTCACCGTCATAAGCATTGTTCCACATAGTGAGTTCATTACTTCGATAGATAGAGATAAGAATAACAAGAGTTCAAGGAAAATTCAATATTTACTAACCTTTGTTGATGAAGTCCTTGATGATGTCTTCGTGTGTTCTTCATCTTCATCTTCAAAGGGTGGAGATCGACTTTAAACTCTACTACCTCTATCCTAACCCGAAGTAAACCTTGAGTAGGCTAAATCAAGAATTGTGTTTTGACACCTAAAACTGACAACTAGCTTGACATACCAACACTAGTGGGTTTGACCAGACAATGTCCTAACAGTATCCACTCCAGACAGCGAGAATAAGAACTCAAAGAATCATTGAAAGTTGACGTTCTAACAACGAATTGCTAGAGGGACAAAGCTTGAAGGAGGAAAATGTATACCTAGTTATATTATTTGACCAAGGCTGGGAAAGGAAATAATATTCTGAATAATAAATGCTTATAAATTCGATTTTAAATTTTTTTTTTTACAACATGTGCTAAAATGAGATAAAAGGAATTGAAATTCTTCTCATTTATTATTATTTGAGACACAACTAGAAATCACCCTTAAACTACTAAGGATCTAGTGATATTCGACCAACTGGGAATGACAAAAAATATAGATTTCATTTAATGTCTATTATATGAGAATCATCTTAAATAGATACACTCCCATAGTTAAATAGATTGAAAATGGAGCTTTGATATATTATCATTACTATCATTACCTTTTCCTAGATATTCATTAAAGATAAGATCGTCACATTATCTCTAGGTGGAATGAGGACCATATTCGGTTTTGCTTAAGCAATAGAACATTGTGGCACTTCCGGGTAATTAGCATTGAGTATCTAGAAATGAACCAAAACATGTTGGCTCATGATTATGACAAAACCGAACCTAAACCATACTTAGAAGAACAAACATTAAACACAAAGTATGATTCATCAAATAGTTCTCTCACATAATACAAATACAAGTATAAGTAAATTGTACATCAAGAGATCGACTTCAATATGAGGAGATCTAGCTCAAGCAATCTATCACTAAAGGTAGACATTGATTTCTTTGAAGATAAAACAATTTCTTGGAATATGAAATCGATTCCAAGAATAAGAGATCTATTCAACTTAAGACAAATGATTCTTAAAGCACGACATCCTAGCATTGGACATCAATTCCTCAAAAAAGAAATCGATTCCTGGCATAGGAAATCGATGTCTACCATTGGTGATTGATTCCTAACATCAACAATTGATTCCCATACGGAGAGATTGATACCTAACATAGGAAATCGATAGCAAGCTCCAGTAACCGTTTTCTAGCTTCAGCGTTCTAAACAATCTGCCTGAAACATATGCGACTTGGTAAGGTGAACAATCTTGCTCATTAATGGCTTCATTCTATTAACCAAGATTTTTGAGATCATTTTGTACGATGTACTACACAACCCAATTGGTCTGTAATCTGCTAGACTTTTATTTCCTTTCCCTCGAGATCTCTTTTGTGTATCCTCCCTGTTATGTTGCTTCGCAAGCTAACGCTTTTTCTTGAATGTATCATTGAGTTGCAATAGACAGGATGTAGTGTAGCTCCAGTGTTTTGTGATTCCATCTCGATGTGCTTCTTCGAGGTTGTGAGTCTGTGAAAGTGACCCTGCAAAATGTAGCCGACAAGTGAGGTCCACTAGAATTATTCGTGTTTTAAAGGTCTGACATGCATACTATTGGTTGTTGCCAACTCTGGCAAAAGAAGTTTTTCTATTATTTTCCGGTTTATGCACGATCCAGTAATATCCCTAGGGTTTCTGACATTAAACTTTTGTAACTTTTTTCCCTAACAACCCCGATTCATCTATATCTTCCTTCCTAAAATGGAGGTTCCAGGTAATCAACTTTTCTTCAACATTTCGAAAAAAGGATACGATTGATCTAAAGGTATCTGACTTATTCTCCTAATATAACTTTTGATAGGAAAACCCTAAAATAACCTTAAGCAGGTTTTAGCAATATGAATTGTATACAAAATTAAAAGGGTATTTGTTGGAAATAATGATAGAATCGAAATCACAAACTACCGGTTCTAACCAACTTTTGAGAAATATCATTTCATTCTTCTTTTCCATGGAAACTTTTTAAATCTTGACTAGATCTTTATATTTCAAAGTTTGAATTCCTTGAAAAACATCGATTTATCATAATGATGATTTGCTCAAAGTTCTTAAGTACCTTACAACTTTAAATCTTTAAATACTTAAGGTGGTAGAGCTTATTTTAAGTAAGTAAGAGTAAAATTTAAAAATTCTTAAGAAAAAAAATTCCGAGAATTTTGAAAACCATCAAAACACAAGCAAACCTAAGTTGTTTTAATCAGTCCCTATTTCTAGCGCCAAACTGTGTTGGTATAAAATCTGCTTAGAGATCTTACACCTAACATCCAATAGATCGATATGTGCAATCCAATGATTTAGAGAGCTATTCTTGTGTATAACAAGATATCGAAACGGACTAAGTACTACATCGATGAAGATTAATGCATAGTAATTGTCAAAGTAATGATCCAAATATTCACTAATGCAAAGCGTTTCTCTGGCTAATACTACATGGAGTTTGTGCTCAAAGACTTGAGGAGATTCAATACTAACCTAGTCTCTCTCAGATGTCTAAAGACTTATAAAAAAATCCAACCCTTACAGTAAAAGTGCTTGTTTCTTATGATCATAGTGCTTTATCTGCTTAGTTTTTTGTTATGTAAAGTCTTTGTTATAGCTATGGTGTTATCATCATCAAGGATTTTGGTTCTGTAACTTCTGGTCAAGTCCCTCTTTGTTCTTTTACCTTTGAATACAAACATGCAAATTAAATAAAGATGAGATTTTTTTTTTGATGAATTTGTTCTTAGTTTGTTGTTTAGGTTCGTATTGTAATTCATTTATCACTTCCCAAGATGAGTTTGATTTGATAAATCTTTTGGGGTTTATATGTGCACAAGATTTCTCCTGTGATCTATCACTTCCTTTTCTGTCTAATTTCTTTTGTTTGTTCATCTTAAATTAGATTCATCCGTTTTTATATTTTATGTCAAAAGCAGATGTTGTTTGATATATATTTATTACTATATTTAGATAATTTTTCTTCCTAAATTGGTTTTTCAATGTCCTTGAATCTTCTTCATAATAATTCTTGAAAGTCTTTGGTTGTTGGGATACTTGTTGACTATTCAGACATATTATCATCACTTCCTTTTAGCCATCTGCTGGGTCATTTACAAAGAGATCCTTTGACACTTTTCTTCTGAATTTCTAGAGAAAAATTACATATTTTCGATTTTGATGATCTTGTATACTCAGTTTAATCGGTGAAAAGCTACAGTTGGTTTTAGATTCTCAAAAGCATGTATGTTTCTTTTTTACTTATATCATTAATGTTCAATGTTCAATGTTTTGTGTTGTGATTTTCATATTTGTCTGTTATATTCTTGTATTCTGAAGCATGTGTTTTCTTTATAACTATTATTATTAGTATTTAGTGTGTGTAAGAAATGTTTTGTTGCTGATTCGATTGTGTTCTCTTATGATTATAATTTCTTATCAGGTAAAGTCCATTTATTCAAAGAATGTGCGGTGGTCCAGATTCAACACAATCAAAATCCTCGTCAGTATCGCCTACTTCTTCGGAAGAAACAAAATCACCCACTAAAAGTATGAACCAGTTGAAAATTGGAAACAGAGTAAGCTTAAAACATGTAACTTCTTGTCATAGTAGGATTTAATGGAAAAACAGATTCATTGAAGACCACATGTCTAGAAACATAGACCTTGCCAGTTGATAATTCAAGACCTATAACCTTTTATGCATAGTGTTGTACCCAATAAATATACAAGTACTGCTTCTAGGTTCCAACTTGTTTGTTGTATAGGGCCTTAACCAAGGGTAGCACAGACACCCAAAAGATTTAAGAAATAGGTAATTAGGAGGCTTATGAAAAAGAGCCTGCAACGGTGACAAATTAGAAATAGATCTTGTAGGCAGTCTATTGATAGTATAATTAGCTGTTGTAAATGCATCTACCCAAAATGCAGATGATAATCCCGACAAAGTAAAAATGTTCTCCCAACATCAACAAGTGCCTATGCTTGGACTCTGCCACTCCATTCTGTTCTGGAGTGTGTGGACATGAAATTTCATGAACAATACCACAACCAAAGAGAAATGAGGACAATTCCTTATTGAGAAACTCACCACCACCATCAGTTCTAATAACAAGTATATAAGTATTGAACTCTCTCAACTTGAGCTTTAAATTGAAAGAAAATAGCTTTGAAATCAGACTTCTCAAAAAGTGAAAAAAATCCAGCAAAATTTGGTGAAATCATCCACGATATTAACATAATATCTGAAACCAACAGTTGATCTTACAGGACTTGGACCCCATAAATAAAAATGTAATAGCTCCAGAGGCTTACTACATTGATGACTAGAAAGAGTAAAAGGGAGTTTATGACTCCTTCCAAGTTGACATTCATGACAAAATATAGGATCCTTAAGAACATTATTGAGAGATAAAGATCTAAAAACAAGTTTCATAGTTGGAAAAGCAGGATGAGCCAACCTTCTATGCCAAACTTCAGCTGAAATAACAGTAGCTCTAGAATAAGCTTTATTATAACTGGCAGTAGATGAGCTTTGATGATTAAAACAACTTTCTTTGCAGAATATAGTTGTTCATAAAATGCCGTGGATATAGTCCATTATGCTGAGGGCCTTGAAAAATCTTCTTCCTAATTGATAAGCCCTTAACATAAAACCCAAAGCCATCAAAGGTAACAGAGCAGTGGTTATCACTAGTAAACTTGTGGACAGATAAAAGATTCTGAGAAGCCTTAGGAACAACCAAAACATTATTCAATTTGAAGCTATGTTGTGGTGTATGTTTAGATATAAAACCTGTATGAGTAATTGACATACCTTCTCCATTAGCAGCTTAAATTTCTTCTGGACCATCATAAGCAGAAGAATATTGCAATTCATTGACATCAGAGGTGAGATGATTATTAGCACCAGAATCAGCATACCAAGGATTACCACCCAGAATATTTGTTGTTGGTAGCATTGCAGCAATGTGTTGTTGAGTATGAAGTTTAGTCTACTCCCGCACTCTAGAGCACCATGACCAACTTTCTGACAGATTTGACAAGTAATAGCTTCACTCATAGCTGAAGGTGGTTGAGTTTGAAAGGATAGTGATGGTCTGACTGAATGAAATGGTGAATGTGATGGTGTAGGCAGTATACCAACTCCTCTACTGGAATTATAATGTGGAGTATATGAAGAATTCACACCTCTGCCATAACTAGGATAACTAGATCTACTACCACCTCTACCATAAGTAGTGGAAACTCCATGAGGTCTAGATGAACTACCACCACCTATAGCATAAGATCTGTATTGAGATGTATTTGCAGCAAAAGCCCTAGAAAATGACTCAGACACAAGGCTTTTGTTCCTTTCATTAATAGACACATCTTCACTCAACAAGCTATTATGAAGCTCAATAAAGGTGACAAGAGGTGTTTTGTGTCTC
>JAJJMA010231858.1:0-18663 GCA_023529015.1 Papaver nudicaule
GGACAAGAGGCACCACCATTTCGCAAGAATCGCAACGCCTGATGAAGAAACTACCATTACACCTGTCGCAAATACCTCTATGATCATTCGCGTTTTTGCATTGATCATCAGAGCAGATACTTAGTTCATTAAAGAAAGCGTGAACCGTACACGAATTACACCGGACACGGAGATCAGAAAGGTTAAGACCCTCAGCAAGTCTCACACCAACATCTATTCCCTTGAATACCTGATAATAAAAAGAAACTCCAGTTTTTGAGAAGTTAGCTGAAGCAACAATTGGCTTTCCGAGCGCATCGAGTAGAATAACACCATATCCTCCGTGTCGTTTTTTCTTACTGTAATAAGCATACACATGAATCCAAGTCCAAAGTCGCCCATCCTCATCTAACTCTTTCCATGTAGCAACCCATTGACTCACCTTATTACGGTTTTCGCGACTCCTGATGGAGGAACCTGTGAAGCTCAGAACCTTATCCTGGAAAAGATATTCTTTGTACTTATCTGTTGGTGCTGGTGCTGGTATTGAAAGGTTTTCATCTTCGCTTGTACATTCTTCTTCTGAGTCTGAGTCATCTGAGTAATCTGAGTAAGCAGGTACATAATTCTGTTGTTGCATGTCGAGTTCTTGTATGGCTTCGTGAGCAATTGTTGCACAGACGCCACAAATAATCAATTCAAATTAATTTTGTTATCTGAATATAAATCACAAAGACGCACAAATTAATATGACCGCCATATATTATTTAGCTTTGATCGTTGTTTATGAACATGACTATATAGATATATCTTTATACTGGATCATACACACAACAATAGATATTATGAATTCAAAAGAGATAAGAGATCATGATAAAGAATACCTTGTTGCAATCGTTACGCAGTATTAACAACTGATCTGAAAGAAGCGGCAGACAACTGAACCCCAAAATCACAAGAAAAAAACCAATATTTTTTGAGTAATCGTTCAATCTAAGATGAAACTAGATAAAGAAGCGGCGGGTATTTCACCTCTTTACCAGTAAAACAGCCAACGAAGATCTTCTAACCCTAAGAACACGTTCCTGCTTTCAGATTTATACTCATCTTAACAAACAAAACAAAACGGGCTCAAAAAGCCGGTCCAAACCCGGCCTGTTACTGTACGTTTACACTTTTCTTATAATACGTACAACAACCTATTCTGGCATTGGATTTGTGCTATCAGGCTATATGTGGTAAGCGCAATCAGAATGTCCAAATTAGGTGTCCCTTATTAATTTAGTTTTTGATCCATGTTTTACCCTTTGGCCAAATTTTAGAGGTGTCAAACAGGCCTGGCCAGGCCAGGCCTGCTTTTGGTCAGCCTAACCTAACTTCACTCTGGTAGTAGTTATAGATAATTGCTAGGGGGAAAGCCAGAGGGAAATAAAAGTTTTTTAAAAAAACTTTATTTTTAATTTTGGACTTTTGTTATTTTGGTGAATTGACAAATACGTACACGAAAGAATAGTCAATAATTTATAATCAGCAGTAGCAAGTCTTCCCCCTAAAAATGTTCCATTTTAGACCAATACCCATTATCACTTGAACATTTCTTCATTGTTTTGTCTTTAATACACATGAAAGAGGCTTCGAGAATTCCAAAGGTTGCCTCAAAAGCAACAAGTGTAGAACTGTGTGAATTGCTTTATAGTTTGTGCAACAAAATCACTCCTCTTCAAGCAATTCCTAATATATATATAAAGCCAAAATTGCATTTCAATCTAGTAAAACCTAATATTGCAAAGCATACAGAGACTTAACACTATGGTCAAAAATGAAAACAAAATAATGTTGACAGCAAACAAATATGATATTATTTTTCTCGCTAAGAAAAATGAACCAAACAATTGAGTGTACCTTAGTATTATCTAATTTTGTTGAACAACTACCTATTTAATGGTTTAATCTTCAAAACTTGCACACGAATTAACAAGAGATGAATGTCAATGTACATGATCCCAACGTAGGGTAAGTATGATATGGAAAATCAAAATCAAAAATAATTATCGATGGAGATATTTTTTTTATTTCACCCCGAAATCAGCTTTCCCTCTAGTAAAAGTGACTTTCCCCCTAACAATTATCTAGTTATATGGATCACCTTCTCACTCTTTTTCGAATTGTTAAAAAAAAAAAAAAAAGCGAAAATTTATTTTTCAAAATACTTTTTAGCAGAAAATTGATTGAATTATACATATGACCTGTGAACTTAAAATTCAATACAAGCGAAACGATACGAGACGCCGGTGTCCGTAAATTATGTATTTCTTTAAAGGAAAACTCAGATCATCTTTTAAAGGTCAGGCAATTGTTTAAACGTACACTGTCCCAAATATAAATCAAAAGGAAAGCAAAAATTGCTAGTTTCATCTTTCAAGAAACTCATTGATTGGCTGGTTTCTGTTTCTTAAAAAGAACTGGTTCTCCTCCTCTTTTAGTGCGTTTCATAATCAAAAATCTACCCCATGAACCAAACATCTACATTTTAAGCCTAAAACCAACTCTTTTTTTTTTTTTTTGATACAAAGCCTAAAACCAACTTGTCACCTAACATCCGCGTGTGACCTAAGATCTGTTTCGTTGCCAAAAATATGTTTCCTGGCTCACACTGCACCTCAACCCTAAATTCTGTCACGTTGTCCAAAAAGGGATCTTAATCGAACACGACAAAAATTAAGAGTGTCACAACCAAAAATCTCTCCCATGAGTGAAATTTTTTTTTGACAAATTCTACATCTATACCCACCATAATCTACCTACTGGCTGCAGATAAAAAAACAATGAAAAAAACCGATTAACACAATGCAGTGGCCTCCACCACAACATAATTTGCAGGGCTCCACCGTTTGTGTGTTTTGTGTCTTACTCGGTTTTTTTTGTTGTTTTTTTCATTGTCCGTTGAGATTAATTGTTTTCCAAAACTACTTCTCAGTCCAAAATTCTGAATCCAATTATGTTCTAATAAGCTCAGTTTTTTTTTTTTTAAGATATTGAACAGATGTTTTCTAATTTCAACTGCTTCACTTGATTTCAGTTTTCAAGGTTATACTAAATGTATGAGCAAATACACGTACTTAGCTTTACTTTTATTTTACATGACAAAGATTTATATATACCACTTTTCACTTCACATTTTGTTGAAATAATAGTAGACTTGATTGAAATTATACAAGTGAGTGAAATAACCTGCAGTAGATGACATGTTGGAGTGAACTGCAAAATATGTTGTACTTGAAATGAATTGTGAGTCCTTCAATTAGTATCTAATCTCTTAGAGAACTAATTGCGAGGGGTATGCTTGAGTTATACATTATATACGCAATGGAATATACATGGTGCAACACTGAAGATTAATCCAAATCATATTAGATCACCGGACATTTCTAATAGGGTCGAGATTAATTGCACCATATATCATCAAAGATATAAAGTCTGAATAAAGAGAACTCGATGTTAAACGACCAATGCTTTTAGAACTTTTGTACCTCGATATCAAGTGTAAATATCCTGTATTTTGTGATAAGAATTTAGATTGGCGAAAAACGGAGTACTGCATTTGTACACTATAATTTTGTCCTCTCGTGTTGTACATGTCAAAAAATGTTATTTTAGTATCAACATAGCAAAATTGGCATTATACATAAGTTGTATCGGAAATTTGTTTCTGTGTCAAGCATTTTCACTTGAGGTGCCACGTCAAATTTCATAAAAATGAAAATTCAGGCAAACCGGAATAAGTCAAACTCAGGCAAAGCGTCAACGTAACGTCATTCCAGCAGGAAAAACAAACACTTTATTTTGTCTTTAAACATCAGGTGTGGTTGTTGACACAGGTCCAGACTGTCCAGTTTCCCCCACACTCCAGTTGACAGCTATATGGAGGTGGTACACCCGTGGTAGAATTTTTGGCACATCAAAACAAACAAAGAGAGTCAAGTTTTATTCTTTATTTTTGATATAATTTGATAAGAGTTCGAGTTATTGGTATCATTATCCAATAATTTTAATGTTATATTGTTATAGTGACTTCGGTCAAAAGAGTCAAGTTTTATCAGATGTATTATTTTGTAACTGAAAGCCTACCTCTTGAAGCCGATTTATATGTAACCCAAATCCAAGTTGTTCCTAACAATCTTCGTAGTGGTCCAATATCTACACCTCAACCCAGAAATCTCAATCCGATTATGATCTAACCTAAGTTCATTATTTTTCTAACACTTTAGAAAATGATTTTTTGATTTCTTACCTGCAAAACATGTATATTAATCTATTTCAACTGCTTCATTTGATTTTTATTTTCAAGGTTACACTAAATGTATGAGCACCTATGTCAACCTCAAAAATTGAACTTTCCTTTTACATGATAGGAATTCTTCAATACATATATATAGCACTGTTCAATTCACATTACCTTTGAAATATTAAGAGGCTCATTGGAATTATACATATGACTCGAGTAAAATTAAAATTTTGTACATGATATGAGATGTTGGAGTAAACTGTAGATTGTGTTTTTATTTGTGGGTGATTCATTGATTTTTTGGTCTAGTAAAAAGCATCACACAATGTCAAGATCACACCAGAAGTTGAATATGAATGCCTATCTATCACTACTTCAGAGTTGGAATGGCTTAAGTCTTTGTTTTCGGAATTAGTAAAACTTTTCTATGATAACACTTTTTCTGTAACGTCTATTTTGTCTCTTAATGAAATATCCCATTGCTCAAACATTCTTAAAGACATAGTGGGATAGCCTGCAAATAAGATTTCTAGTGGTCAAGAAAAGTTGCGCCAGCTAAAAATCAAATGCCTAGCGCATGATTAATTTATTTTCGGCGAGCATTGATTTTAATGACCATTTTTTTCCCGCATAGAAAAAATTATATTAAAGTTTGGATCGAAACCCACTATCTAAAAGTCCAGGTAGATCGACAAAGAAATAAAGAAAAATCTCTCCTATCTCTATGTAGACCAGTTTTGAACTCAGATTCGATGGTGTCATCATCCAACGACTTTACCACTATACTACAACATTTGCAATGAAAATGTAAATGTTGGCAGCAACGACACCAAGAGCAGTACCAGGGAGGAAAGTAGCACCACCAATGAGAATCGAGGGTTTAGACTAAAAGCACCCGTAATTGACAAAGCAAAAAATGAGTCCACAAGACCAGCAATGTACACGGATATCATATTTACAGTAATTGATAATGTTGGTGCCCTCTTTCATCCTCCTATACACTTTTGGAAAGAACTTCTTCAAAAATGGTTCCATGTCACTCCGCCATAAAATGTTTACATTGCGTTATAAACGTACGGTTGAATCGAAAAATTGTAACTAAGTAAATAAACTAAGTATGGTAAGTGTTTCATAGGAAATCTCAATCCAATTATGATCTAACCTAAGTTCATTATTTTTCTAGCACTTTAGAAAATGATTTTTTGATTTCTTACCATGCATATCATGTATATTAAAATCATTATCTCAACTGCTTCATTTGATTTTCATTTTCAAGGTTACACTAAATGTATGAGCACCTACGTCCACCTCCAAAATTGGATATTCATTTACATGACAGGATCTCTTCTATACATATATGTTGCACTTCTTAATTCGAAATAATAAGAGACTGATTAGAATTTTACATATGACTCTGAGTGAAGTTAAATTCAGTACAAGCAACATGATATGAGATGTTGGAGTAAACTGTGAATTGTGTTCTTTTTAAAAGGAAATTCAAATCATAGTTAAAGATTAATTCTATACATTTCGATTTCAAGAGAGGATTTTGATAGTAGTTGCCAAGAAAAATACAAAATCTAGACAATGAAATACAAAAGAATCAGTTTATAAAAGGCTAGAACTTTTAGGGCCAATTCTGTCATGAGGTTTTGTATTGTGTTATGTTTTTCCAGTATAGGAATGTAATTCTTGGAAACAATGTAGAGAAATTAGTATTAAAACTAAAATTTATTCGAGAACGGAAAATCAAACTCAAGTAAAATGTGGTTGGCCCCACAGGTCCGGACTGTCCAGTTGTCCCTCGCCCACACTCTGACTACTAAGCTCATGTACGGGACTTCACAATGTGTGGAGGTCGTGGTAAAATCTTTTGCAGACCAAACCAAACAATCAAACAGTTTGACTAAACCGAATGGAGCTAAAACAATCTCATGTACTCATGTTCCTACTGGGTTGCCAACTGAACAAACCAAAAAGAAAACTAGAACAAAGAGTCAATTTTTTACAATGCCAACATGTCAACATTTCATGCCAAGGAAGTCAGTTCTGCTAGGCTCCATACTGCAAGGGTAATTTTTACTTTGCACACTATTTGGACATTTCTTTTTTCAACGACATCCACAGCCGGAGTTCCCAACTGAACAAACATGTTGTTGCATGGAGTTGAATCCTAGTAGACCGCGGTAACAATTCCATTCTGCCACTCTAGTCTAGGTTCCAAATTCAACTAAATCCACAGCTGGCCCGTTTTTGCAAATGGTAAGACTGGATGTGTTAGTAATATTTTTCCCTTGGTAGTGTGGTAGAAAATGATAGGCTTGATGTTTCTAATGATTTGAAAATTGCAGTACGAACTCAGTCATTACTCATTGCAAAACACAAACTGATATTAACGAGCAATTTTGGCGTGCAAATCATCGTTTTCCAGTAGAGTTCTTCATTGTATCACAGTTTCAACCGTTTCATTTGATTTCCATTTTTCGAGTAATACTAAATGTATGAGCACCTACACACACATTAAAAACTAGAGTTCCAATTTACATGACAGAGTCTCTTTAGGATATGCATATACCACTTTTAAATCAAAATAATTTTGAAAGAATAAGTGAATGCTTGGAACTAAATTGATACAACCAACATGAGATGTTTGAGTAAACTGTAAATTATTTTTTCTTCAAAGGAAATTCAGATTTCTAACAAACATTTCATTGCAGATTGATTTAAAAGCAGGAAATATGTTAGTTTTATGCATACGTACACAACATATATGCCTAATTTAACATTTAAGCAAGGCATTAAAATGGTTAGGCTTTCATACAAAACATATCTATTTAAAAGAATGATTCTGATAGTATATGTCTGGTAGACAGCGAAAGAATCTTCCTGGAAACAACACAATCCAAAATCCAGATTTGAAGAGTAAGGAACCAATATCAATATATATTCTTGATTCTCTAGGCAAAATAGTCGAAAACTGTACATTGTAATATTCATAGATTTATATTAATGTAACGACTAACGAAATTAGAATTTAACAGAATTTTTTTAAAGTACGAATAAACAAACGCTCTATTTTGGCCTTGAATACCAGATGTAGGTGGCCACACTGGTCCAGACTCCAGACTGTCCAGCTGCCCTATACCCACAGTTATGGGTACATTTTATTGGTTTCCAGCACCTTCTTCTTCCTTCCCAACAAATCTCTTCCAAAACCAATGTTGTCTCCAAATCATATCCATCTTTTCAATTGGTACATTCTTAGTTTCAGGCAGCAGAAAATACACAAACCCCGTCATTACAAATACCCAACCACCAAAGAAGAAGAAAATCCCTGCCTTGAGATGACAAAGCATGGCCAAAAATGTTTGAGCAATTACAAAGGTGAACATGAGACCTAGAGCCACATTTATACTCTGTCCAATCGATCTAATTTCCAATGGAAAAATCTCACTAGGAACTAGCCAAGCCAACGGACCCCAAGATATTGCAAAGCCACAAACATACAAACATATCAAAACTAGTACTGAATATGCATATCCGTTGGTCATTAGTTCAGTATGATCTCCAAGTTTATATGCCATTATTGCCCCGACTGCTAACTGTGGTATGAACATCAGAACTCCGCCTATAATGAATAATGGACGTCGTCCTATTTTATCGACTGTCAGTATTGTGATAAATTCTGAACATGTCCCGACTAGACCTGTTAGCACGACTGACAACAGCGCTGCACTTTCGCCTAATCCAATTGTACGGAATAGCAACGGGGCGTAAAATGCAATCACATTAATCCCTGTTACCTGCTGGAAGAATGGTATGGCAATCGCCATTGTGAGTTGCGGTCTGTATTTTCTCTGCAAGATTTGAGGGAGGGGATGGTGGCTCGGTGTTTTGGATACGGAACTAGCGTTTATTAGATCGTCAAGTTCTACTTGGACATCAGCTGTACCTCTTACTTTTCGCAACACTTGCTTTGCCTTTTGAGAATCAACCCCACGCTGAATTAGACTATTTGGGGTTTCAGGTAGGAAGAAAGATCCTATGGTTAAGACCAAAGCTGGAATTGCCCCCATTGCAAGTGAAATTCGCCAGCCTGAACCACCTTTGATCTTTTCAGTCCCGAAGTTGATTAAGTTTGCATATAAGATTCCAAGATGTACAAATAAATGGAACCCATTGGTAATTGCTCCTCGATATCTAGCAGGCGCCATTTCTGACATATACAATGGAACTGCCTACGAACGTGAACAAAAATTTCTGGTGGTCAGGAATGGTTGTGCTGAAAATATCAAATGCGCAGCGCAGAAAAGAAATATAGTTGATTTCAAATTTCAATTACCAATACCTGGTTTGCAAATCCGACACCAACACCAAGCAAGACACGACCAAATATAAGCATGTAAATGTTGGCAGCAGCAGCACCAAGAGCAGTACCAGCAAGGAAAGTAGCACCACCAATGAGAATCGATGGTTTACGACCAAAAGCACTAGTAACTGACGAAGCGAAAAAAGAAGCCACAAGACCAGCAATGTACAAGGATGATGTAAACAAGGTCAGAAGCATACTATCATATTTACAGTAGTTGCTTATGCTGGTGTCCTCTTTCATCCTTCTATACACTTTCGGAAAAAACTTCTTCAGAAATGGTTCCATAGACGTCACTCCACCTAAAAATGTTTATCGTCGTGTTATAATTCCTAACACAATGGTAAATTAACAATGGTAAGATAAGCTTCAAATTGGGAACAAATAGTTACCTGAAATTCCTAAATCATAACCGAAGAGGAATCCGCCCATGGCTGCCACCATACATGACAGTATTACATATTTTGTGACTCTACCACTGTATTGCTTGTTTCTATCACTACTCATCTCTGTACTCAATCCCAGTACTGCCATGACTGATCACTTCTTTTGATTTGAGTTAGCACTAGAGAGGGACACAAAACTAAGTTGTCTATGCAACTTGTTTTGCTGGACCATTGTGATTTCTGTTTCTAGCTAATAGTCCAACTTGTTTTGTCATTCTCTACTCGTCAAGTTTGGATTCTTTTTGGATATCTGACTTTGAGGTAGAATGCATAGGAACCACATAATCTAGCTACCAGTAACGAATTTTCTTGGACATAATGTATAGTGTTGGGATTTGCTGGTAAGGGAAAAAGTAGTTTTAACAAACATTCAATTTAAAATCATCTGAGTTTAGAAAAGCAACAAAAAAATGTCTGACGAAAAACAAACTTGATTTTTGTTTTAAAAAAATAAAAGGATTCGCTAGAAACAGGGATTGAACCTGTGACCTTGTGGTTAACAGCCACACGCTCTAACCAGCTGAGCTATTCCAGCTTGTTTGTTAGTTATTCATTTTTAAATATACTCATACTGTAGTAATTCTTCTGCCCAGTGATTGCCTGAGTAGTTAAAAGATGACAATTTTCGCCCTTCCTTGCTGCTCATAGCTCTACCATAGTCCTACTGTCTTTCACAAAACTACTACACCTACACATATGCTTGATGCTTGTATCTCAAGTTCATGTACCAGTTGAGATAGCAATGTCATGGGTGATAGTACACAAAATTTGATGCACAAAATAGAAACATTGGATATTTTTGACAAAAAGCTAAGTACCACAAATGCTAAATTCAGCACATAGCTACAGAGGAAAGTGGTATATTTTCTAACATGCACATATTTCTGTTATTGTTTCATGTCTTTATGTGCGTGCATAAATGTTGTCACCAAATCAAAGGGTTGATATAGTACAGGGGAACTAACTCTGCCCGTGATAAGCTAGCTGATCTTATTTAAGAGGAAGTTGTAAGTAGTAGTTGCAGGCTTGCAGCAAGAAAGGCATTACAGAAGCAGGAGGGAAAAAATCAGGTATGTCCCTCGAAATTTCGGGTTAAATTAGTAGATTTGGCTGTTTAATGCTTATTACTGCTGTCGAATTTCCATATGTGCAGAACTTGTTGACAGGAAGAAAAAAATGAAACCAGAATACTCCGCGATGCTGCATTTGTTCGGAGTAATGTTGTTGCTTGTTCTATTAGTCCAAGCTTCTGAATCCATGTTCAGTAACGAGAATGGGGAGAAATCCGCTGTCTTCTTGTCTCCTAAGTTTGTTTTGGGAGCAGGATCTGTCTGTAATAAGTACTACTATAATGTTGATTTTCCAAGAGGTCATATTGCTCTTAAGGACTTCAATGCTGAAATAGTTGACGAGTCCGGGAATTCTGTTCCATTGTATGAAACTTATATCCATCATTGGGTCATTCTAAGATACTATGCTCCCAAGAATATAGACACCCATGAGGAGAAGGATTCTAACAAGCTTCATTCTGGAAATATGATTATGGTGAGAAACGGTGGTATTTGCAAGAACCTTGGCCAGTACTTTGGATTTGGATCAGAAACACGAAGAACCGCCACGCACGTGCCAGATCCCTATGGGATAGAGGTTGGCAATCCTGCAGATATACCAGATGGGTATGAGGAGAGATGGCTAATTAACGTACACGCAATTGATTTACGAGGCGTGGAAGATCAATTTGGATGCGCAGAATGCAAGTGCAATCTGTATAATGTGACAAATGATGAGTACGGTACGCCATTGAGGCTGGGTTACACCGGTGGCTTGAAGTGCTGCTACGATGAGACTCAGTGCAGGGTTCGAGAAGGCTTCAGAAAAATCGAAAGAGGTGTCTTCCTTAAATATACAGTGAAGTGGGTAGACTGGGCAAAAACTATTGTGCCCGTCAGAATTTACGTTTTTGATGTCACTTATACTGCGCAAGAAGGGAATGATTCTGAAACAGTCTGCAAGGTAATTCATACACTCTTATGTAATGGTGGCTACCTCACCAGCACATTTTGGTTATATGAGTACTAATTTGCAATTCTGAAAACAGATTGAATATGACGTCGAGGCATGTAATAGGACTACTGTAGGTAGTGACACTATGTGCATAGATAACAAAAAGACAAGTATTGTTCTGCCCAATGGTGGTTATGTTATCTATGGTGTTGCACATCAGCACTCTGCTGGAATCGGTTCAGCGCTTTATGGACAGGTAACTCTGAAACATTTAAGAGTTCCATTTACAATTGGCCAGTTTGATTCTTCTACTTATGTACCTTCAGTGCTACGTTGCTGTTATCTCATCTATTGTGTTGCTCTATTGACCAAAGAACTCTTCTTCTTCTGTACAATCATGGATCGATTAGGATGGACGCCTCATATGCACATCTTTACCGATTTATGGAAATGGAAATGAAGCAGGCAACGAAGCTGGCAACATAGTAGGGATGTCAACTTGTTATCCTCAACCTGGATCTGTCAAGATATCTGATGGAGAGACTTTAGTTTTGGAATCTAATTACAGCAGCATCACAAAACATACTGGAGTGATGGGTTATTTCTACATCTTGGTTGCGGATCAACCGCCAAAGCCATCGCACATGCCAGTTTATGTACGGTTCAAATTGTCCTCAAACCCACAAATTGACCTTCAATTAAAGAAGAGGCTAAATTTAGGAGTCTGACTTAACGTTTGTGACTTGGTTTGTGCAGGTGCGGGAAATGTTGGAGTATACATGGGTACTGGTTTTAATGGGAGTTGCAGCTACGCTCGCCGTTCTTGTTAGTTTTCTTCGGAATGATGGAAAAGAAGGTCTCTATCAGCAGTACTTATTAGGAATCTAAGCATGTTTCTGTCATCTTGAAACTCCTCGGACCCTCTCTAGTTAATTGCTAATTCTGTAATCCACATAAAATCAAAATGTGTTGCATATTGCAAACTAGCTATCTTGGCATGGTATTTCTTTTTTTTTTTACGAAAAAGATTAAGATTATTATTGATGATAAACCGGTACAGAGTTTTGTTCTAGCAATATTTGATCCCTGATACAATTAGGAATCGAATTAGACCACTCTTTTGGTATTTCTAGTTTAGACATGCGACGTGCTTTTCTTGTGTCTTATGCTGAGGGTTCAATCAAAAACATGCATTGTGATTCAAATTTTTAAAGCAGCGGATATATCTAAAATAGGTGAAAAGAGAGGTTTTGTTCAGACTTCAAATAATAAAAAATCAACTAAACTTGAAAAAGTTTAACAATAATATTTTTATTAATCAAAAAATTGTATTTTACAATGACTTGACGGCCTTTAAATAGGCTTGAGATAAAACCCTAGCTTACAAGCTAAGAAAAGATAGGATAAACTCTATGAAATAGAAAACCCTAGCTTGCTACCTAAGAAAAAGGTAGGATAAACTCTAAAAATATAAAATCTTGTGTCCTAAGATATCTATCCCTTTAGACACATTCCCAATTCAATTAAACTCTTAAAAAAGACTTCTAGACTCCTCTAAAAATATCCTAATTAATAAATCCGAAAATTAAATAATTACTAAAAATGCCCCGAATAGAAAAATAATAGAAAAATAATAAAATAAACTCCATCAAACCCTAACCCTAGTCGGGTCTTTAGCCTCCAAATAGGCTATTGCTTGTACGTCTGCATCAATTTTCCTGGAATTTGATAAAATTTCTGCAGAATCTGGGTTTCCGCGATTATTGGTTTTGTATAGTCTTTAGAAAAATCCCCCTTTTCCGCGATTATTGGTTTTGTATAGTTTTTAGTTAGGTAAGTAGCACCCACATTATCACACCAAATTACAGGAGGAGAAGGAGAAGGAAAGCCAATTTCTGTCATTAAAGACTGCATCCATAAGAGTTCAGAAGTTGTATCTGCAACTGCTCTGTATTCAGCTTCAGTGCTAGACCTGGAAACACATTTCTGCTTTTGTGGAACACCATGAGATGAGATTTGGACCCACATACACTGCCATTCCACTTGTAGATCTTCTATCAAGTGCACACCCTGCCCAATCAGCATCACTAAAAGCTTGTAACTGTAATGAGGAAGAACGCTTGAACTGTAACCCAAACTCTAATGTCCCTGCTAAATATCTCAGTATGCACTTGACATCAGATCAGTTCTCTTCAGTTGGAGCTTGCATCTGTTGGCATGCCTTGTTCACAGAAAATGAAATGGCAGGCCTGGTGATTGTGGCATATTGCAAAGCACCAACAATACTTCTATAAAATGAAACATCGGCAAACAATTTCATGTCAGGCACATGATTAACATTCACACATGCCATTGGAGTCTGAACAGGCTTAGCATTATCCATTTTGGCCTTCTTCAACAAATTGATGATGTATTGCTTCTGTGACAATAAAATTCCAGCAGTGTTTGTGATAGCTTCAATTCCTAGAAAATATGATAATGGCCCTAAATCCTTGATTGAAAATTCACTTGCCATAGAAGTAATCAGTGAATCAATAAGAACAGTAGAGCTGCATGTGACTAATATGTCATCTACATAGATCAACACATATAAGGATTCAGTTGGTGTGACTTTGAAAAATAAGGATGTATCAGTCTTGGATGCTTGGAATCCTTTAGCAATAAGAAAGTCACTTAGCCTAGAGAACCAACCTCTAGGTGCTTGCTCTAATCCATAGAGAGATTTTTGTAATTTGCACACATAAGTTGGATTTTTGTAATTTGCACACATAATTTGCACAAAGCCTGGTGGCTGTTCCATGTAGACATCCTCTTCTAGTTTTCCATGAAGAAAAGCATTCTTCACATCCAACTGTCTAATTCCCCATCCTTTATAAAGAGCAATGGAGATCATGAGTCTGATTGTTATTGGTTTGATTACAGGACTGATAGTATCCTTGAAGTCAACACCAGCAATTTGATTAAACCCCTTAGCTACAAGTCTTCCTTTTCTCCTTTCCATTTTGCCATCATCTTTGGGTTTGACCCTAAATATCCACTTACACCCTATAACATGCATCCATGGTTATCTTGAAACTTTAATCCAAGTATTTTGATCTTCTAGAGCAGTATGGTCATCAACCATTGTGACTCTCCATTTTGGATCTTTTATAGCATGTGTGAAAGTGGTTGGAGCTAAAAAATCATCATCTGCATCTTCAGATTTATCTGTGCTAGCAGTGTAGATTTTTGGTTTTGTAATGCCACTCATATCTAGTGGTCATTCTTGTAGTGTTGATAGGATCAGTAGAAACAGGAATAGGATCAGGTGATGATGAGGTTTCATTAGCTGCAGATAATGGAATGTGCTGGGAATCAGTGGATGTAACAATTGTGGTAGGAATTTGAGGTGAAGAAGATGAGGATGTTGAGAATAGACTGGAATAAGGAAACTCACTCTCATCAACACTACATTTCTGGAGATAACAATTTTGTTGTTTAAAGGATTCAGACACCTATAACCTCTGTGCATAAGACTATATCCCAGAAAAATGCATTTGGCAGATCTATTTTCTAGTTTATGAGAAGTATATGGTCTTAAACATGGATAACATGTACAACCAAAGATTTTGAGAAAGTTGTAATCAGGCTTTAAGTGGAACAAAGTTTCTAATGGTGATTTCTGTTGAAGAACAGATGTGGGTAATATGTTAATGATGTAGTTAGTTGTTTCAAAAGCATATGACCAGTAAGCCATAGGAAGAGATGCATGATTTAGCAAAGCCGTACCAGTGTCAACAATGTGTCTATGTTTCCTTTCAGCTCTCCCATTTTGTTCATGCAGGTGAGGACAGGACACTCTATGTATAATGCCACATTTTGAAAGATAAGCGGACACATTTCTATACTCTCCTCCCCAATCAGATTGTAAGTACTTAATTTGTCTACCAAACAGATTCTCTACCATATTCTGAAACTTAAGAAATGTATCAAACACCTCTGACTTATAAGATAATGGATATATCCATGTGAATCTACTGAAAGAGTCAATAAATGAGACATAATATTTGTAACCATTTACAGAACAAATAGGAGATACCCACACATCAGAATGAATGAGATCAATTGGAGCATAGATATCAGTGTGAGAAGGAAAATATGGTAAGACATGAGATTTGGAAACAGCACAAGCAGAACAGACAAATGGTTGTAGACGTGAAAGAATAGACTGATCTATACCAGCAAGAACATGTTTCAGTGTTTTGTAAGCTGTGTGACCTAGTCTGCAATGCCACTCTGTTGTTGTATAAGCTGTAAAGGCCTGTTTAGTGGCACTAGTGTCAAAATGTAGATCATAAAGACCATTTCTAACTCCTCCTTTGAGTATATAATTCTTTGTGAATAGTGATATCCTTAATGAAAAAATGATATGGGTGTAATTCAAAATAGCAGTTGTATCTCTAGTGAATTGAAGTATAGACACTAGATTCTTAGTGATAGAAGGAACATGCAGCACATTGGATAATGTAAAAGAAGCAGTTGGAGTATTGAATGTAGAGGATCCAATGTTAGCTATTGACAAACCTGAGCCATTGCGAACACGCACTTGATCATTTCCCTCATAAGGTGAGTGCAAATTAAGATTTGAGAGATAGGATGTGATATGATGTGTAGCACCTGAGTCAGGAATCCAGCTATTTGTTGAGGATGAACCAGATTGTTGTAGAGAGCATAAGCTTCAGGATCAGGAGACCAATAACTGTCATAGGTGTAGTAGTCATCATAATACTCTTCTGCAGCAGCTAAATGTGCTTGATAAGGATCAGGATTACGGCCTTCATATCTGTGTCTACATTCTTGCGCATAATGGCCAGGTTTAGTACAAATTTGACACTGAATGTAGTAAGGATAAAATATTGTTGGGTAAAAATTAGATGCAGAGCGACCTCCACGATCAAATTGTCCACCTCTGAATCAGTAATTACTACCACGAAAATTGTTTCTACCACCTCTAAAATTACCACGACCATAACTATTTCCTCTTGAAAAATGATTCCAATCATATTGAGGTGGTAAATAGCCATGAAATGTATCAGTAGGAGTTTGATAGGTATGAGAGTTACCTTGTTGATGATGAGATACATTGGCTGAAGTAGAACTCAAATCTGAGTGTGACTCGGTGGCCATAAGAGATTCTTCAGATAATAGTAATCCTAGAAGATCTGTACTGTTATAATCTTGTCCAGCTTCTTGAGAACCTGAGTGTTAACACTGGTTTTGAATGAATTGTATTCACCATGAAGTCCATACAGTATGTGAAACACTAAGTCTTCATCAGATACAACTCGATTTATTTGAGCAAGTTGATGTGAAATTGATCTAGCCTTGTTGAAGTAAGCTTGCATCGATTCAGGCCCTTTGCGTAAATTTTGCAAGTCAGTCTTCAATTGCATCAATCTAGAACGAGTTGTTGCATTATAATCCTTCCCTAGACCTTTCCATACTCCATTTGAAGTTTTACTTCCCAATATTTGAACATGACATTCATCAGTTAGCGCTCCAAATAACCAAGAGAGAATCGTCTGATCTTGGTTTATCCAATAGATGAAGAACGGATTTGGAATAAGAGATGGAATCTCAGCTGCATCAATTTCCGAAGCTTCATCTTTATTGCTAATAACTGTTGATAGAGCTGGATTTTTGATAAGTTTTGGCAGTGCTGGGTACGATCCATCTACAAATTTAAAGAGATTATAGCTGCGGAGTAGAGGTTCGATCTGGATTTCCAGATCTGATAATTTGTAGAATTGAGTTTGTTTGGAGATTTGAAGTTTAGTGGTATGTGCTGAGGAACATAAAACTAGATATGGAGCTTCGAATTTAGGGAGAAACTCCCTCTGATACCATGTAAGAAATGGTTTTCTGCAACTTTGTTTAATTCATTTCATTTGAGATTTGTTTTCTCTCTCTTACACTTTCTTAAAAAACACAATTACAGACACACGACTTAAGTACTGAAAACATAAATGAAATAACGGTACAGCCGACGTAATAAAAGAAGCTTGTAACAGAAGTTTACACTTCAGTTACACTAACTCTAACACGTACTCCATTAAACAAGAATAAAAAGTAAAAATTGCACCATAAAGGTAAAAAAGAATAAAAAAAACAAGAGTAAAAGTAACGTCACTTCTTTAGTCAATAGGTTTGACTCAACCACTTTTATCCTCTTCTTCTTCTGCTCCCCACCACTACTTCACTGATCACTCTTCACACCAGTGTCTCTCTCCTAAGGTTAGGTCATTGTTGCATTTTGGGAGATCTTGGCTCATTTTGATTGCAAAATCTTGCAGAAGTAGATGCTCAATTAGATTGCAAATCTTCCTCTCTCTCTCTGAAAATCAAAAATTTCTAATCTTTTTCAATTTTGCTCCCTGTAAAGAACTCCATTTCTTCAGAATCTCATTTTAAAACTTTCCGTAAAACCCATTTTCTCTACCTCTCTCTGCAATTGAAATACATTTTCTTTTGATTGAGTTATTATCATCAATATGGTTGGAAGAATGGAAGGAAAAGGAAGAGCAATAGGGATCGATTTGGGAACAACATATTCATGTGTCGGTGTATGGGAAAATGATCGAATTGAGATTATTACTAATGATCAGGGGAACAGGACTACTCCTTCTTATGTTGCTTTCAATGAGACGGAACGGATGATTGGTGATGCTGCTAAGAATCAAGCTGCAATGAATCCTGCCAACACAGTTTTCGGTAAGATTTTTTAGGTCTTTAATTTTGAAATCAAAATTTCATAATACCTATACATTAAGTATGCTAAGTTAATCGAATATTGTTGATATCTATTTTGCCTTAACCTCGAGGGGTCAGTATACAAGAATCGTGTCTTTTGGGTTGTGTATTGAATGTCATTCTCATTGAGGTTTAATAACTGCATTCATATCATTTTCTGCATATCAATGGAGTTGTAATTAGTTCTCTGTTATTGTAGATGCCAAGCGTTTAATTGGTAGGAAAATCGACGATACCACCGTTCAGCGTGATATGGCTCTATGGCCTTTCAAAGTCATTGCTGGAGACGACAAGAGACCAATGATTGAAGTCAGTTACAAGGGCAAGGATATTCAGTTTTCAGCTGAGGAGATCTCATCCATGGTTCTTGTAAAGATGCGAGAAACTGCTGAAGAATATCTTGGTTCAAGTGTTAAGGGCGCTGTTATTACCGTCCCTGCTTACTTTAATGATTCTCAGCGCCAAGCTACTAAGGATGCTGGTATGATTGCTGGTCTTAATGTACTTCAAATCCTTAATGAGCCAACAGCGGCTGGAATTGCTTACGGCCTAGATAAGAAGGCGACACGTGTTGGTGTGGAGAATGTTCTTATCTTTGATCTTGGTGGTGGTACTTTTGATGTCTCAATACTCACCATCAACGAGGGACAGTTTGAAGTCAAGGCTACAGCTGGAGACACCCATCTTGGAGGAGAGGATTTTGATAACAGAATGTTGAGTCACTTCGTTCAAGAGTTTAAGAGGAAGCATAAAAAGGACATCAGTGGAAACCCAAGGGCTCTTAGGAGGTT
>JAJJMA010231886.1:799-12535 GCA_023529015.1 Papaver nudicaule
AACCTAAGCGGCAAGAGGGGGATTAGGTCTGTATCTCCTCTAGCTCCTTAGGGTTATAATCCATGTAGTCGCAACATTGAAATATAAATCTTAACATATTTAGTCTTTGATTATTGTCATTGATGTATCTTCGGTATTGTTCTTATGATCTTCGTACTACGGAATCATGTTAAATAATTGTATGTATGGGTAGATCTGATGGCTGTGGTACCTCATGTACCTATGCAGATTTTCTACTCGTACACTTGTATACTCACATATTTGTCATCAAGACCTGTCACTATTTTTCCATTCTTGCGCTTATGTCCAATCAACCATTGTTCTCCACGACATTTAGGAACAGGTTTTTTCTCTTCTTTTGACTGTATAATCGGTATGAACAGTAACAGGGGTTGTAAAGGTAAAATACAAGGAGAATTTAAATGTTCTTGGAGAATCATCAAAGTACTTACCACGTTGTATGACTTGTTGGCATATGAGAGTCTTCCTAAGCAATGTGTGTACTCTCTATGCTTCTGATTAGCTCCCAACTTTTTATGCTTCTCTGCAACTCCTTCCTTGTGCTCATTTTCGATAAACCGCTCCCAGACATCGGTGTTCATACCATATGGACACTGGGCAATCATCTCTTCCCTGGTATTGCATTTGTCAAGAATGTTAGTCCGTAGTCCCCATATGTGGGACCTAAACTTCTGGAGAAACATTCCAGAAACGATCACTCTAGCCAGAGCATCGTCGATGGGGAAACAGAAAGTGTTCTGAAAAGAACAAGAAAATATTTATGTCAGCAATGAAAGACTGCGGTTGGCATCAGCGTAACGCACAAATGGACAAAAAAACACAGTGGTTGTATTATAGATTGAAGGGAGATCTTTACCATTAGAGCGGCCCACATCTTGTCCTTGCACTTTTGGGGTACAAGCCTCCAGTCTTCGCAGTAGACGGGATACTGAGATCTGATGAGCTTTCCAGCCTTGGTAGCAAACCTACTGGCGTTTTCACCCATTGGTCTTGCATGCTCATCGAAGTCAACTAGATATCTGGATCGAAGGAATCTTGGATCACAGCTACCACTGGGAGGAGTACTAGTAGTTTGAGAAGCATCAGGACTACCACTAGGAGGAGTACTAGTGGTTGGTGATGAAGTTTCATCTGACTCCTGACTTGACATCTTCATACAAACGAACCAAAAACAAACAACAAACAACATATGAGAAAACTTGAATACATAGCAAGTTATGAAAGTAAAAAACTAGAACTTTGGTTGAAACCCTAAGTTTGGATTCATAGATCACAACACCCACAAGTAAGTAACTTATTAAGCATAAACAATAGAAGCAGCGAACAATCAAAAACCTGCACTTTGGTTGAAACCCTAAGTTTGGAGTTGTGATCTATGGAAAGAGATCACGACACCCACAAGTAAGTAACTTATTAAGCATAGACAATAGAAGCAGTGAACAATAAAAAAACTCAACTATTCTTAAAGCAAACAACAATTGTTAAGCATACACAACCTAAGAACCAAATGAAAAAAAAACAAGATAGATCTAAAGAAATTACCTTTCGAGATTGATTGAGGTACAGGGTTAGATGCGTGGTAAGAGGTATGCACAATGTGAGTGAAGATCGGAAGAGAGTTTGTGAAAACAGGAAAACGACAACAAAGCTTCAACTCCATCTTCTCTTCTTTATAGAGAAAAGGTAGATTCAAAATGTTTCTAAAATTTGGAGAAGGGGGAAAGAAATTTGAGAGGGAATTGAAAATTTTGGAGGAAAAAGAGGAATTGGGAGAGGGAAACGAAAATTGAAACAAGTATCTGAGTTGGGATTTGAGTGGGAAATAAAAATTTGAGATCTAAAAGTTAGCTCCAACTTTTGGACAGAGTAAAGTTGCCCGAAGTTTCAATAATAGAAGAGAGATATGTTTTTGGTCCCAAAAATCGAGGTGAAAAGATCATACAGATCGAGCTTAAATGTTGCGATTGACTTTGTCAAGTCAAATTAAAATTTTGGTCAACTTCAAAAGTTAGGGTAGGACATGGGACACCAACATAAAATCATATGACATTTTCTTATAACAAAACATGTCCAATTTGGACGGTGGAGATTTTGCTTAACAATAGTAATCTACGGTGGATATTTTCTTACAAAAATTAGTAATATCTATGAGACGGTTTGTTATTTTCCGTCGAAAATGCAAAGGCAGATGAGAATTTCTGATTTAGGGATTTGTTTGATATTGTTGTTTGGAGATTTGTTTTCATAAGAACTGATTTATAAATGTTAACTAATAACTGATTTGTACCAATTCAAAGTGAAATTTGTTTGATCCTCAACTTTGGGCAAGTAATTGAGTTAGAATCTTCTTTGAACACCAAACTACTGCCGAACTTGCCATACTATGAGTCAGGATCTTTCACAGAACCACTGACTCTATCCCTTTATGAAAAATTCAAGGAAGAATCCTTGTAGAACCTTAAAAGAACCTTAAAAGAACCCATTTTGGGCAAGTTTGAGTTACAATCTTCCTCTGAACTCCAAACCACTCACTAAAATAGTAATGTTTCTGAGACGGTTTTGTTGTTTCCGTAGAAAATTGTAATATAGGTGAGAAGTTTTTTTTGATTCCGTGGAAAATACTAATGTAGCCGGGACGGTTTTGTTGTTTCCGTGGAAAATAGTGATATTTCTGAGACGGTTTTGTTTTTTCCGTAGAAAAATAGTGTTGTATTTGAGAATCTTCCGCTGAACTCCAACCACTCCCTAATTTGCCATACTCTGAGCCAAGCTCTTCCAGAGTAGCACTGATCCTATCCAGAAATGGCAAATTCAAGGTGGAATCCTTGTAGAACCATAAAGGAACCCATTGTGGGCAAGTGAGAGTTACAATCTTCCTCTGAACTCTATATCAAATACCTAATGGCAGTGGAAAATAGTAATGTATGAGACGTTTTTGTTGTTTCCGTTGAAATAGTGATGTAGTTGAGACATTTTTGTTGTTTCCATTGAAAATAGTGATGTAGTTGAACTCTGAACTCCAAACCACTCCCTAGATCATGTGTCTCTAAGCCAGGATCTTCCAGAGTTGCACTAATCATATCCATTTATGGCAAATTCAAGGTGGAATCCTTGTAGAAGCATAAAGGAACCCATTTTTGGCAAGTTTGAGTTACAATCTTCCTATGGACATATATGCCACTAGGACGGTTTCATTGTTTTTCTTCCCAAACCCCTTGGGCCTAAAGCAACAGTTTTGTTTTTTAAACGAAAAGAAAATTACATTACTGAGCAAAGGATTTACAAGATAACTGATTTTCCCTGATTACATTAAGCTGACTAGCAGGGATATCTGAATACAAAAAAGATCTTCCAGTTTTCCTGCATATTTTGGCCAGAGTTTTGAACATTAAACAGGAGTAATATCTAGGATTAAACTCTGACTAAAGAAACAAAAAATGGGCCAGAGTTAATACAATATCCACAGGTAACACAACCAGTTTCTAGGAGTAATATCTAGGTTAATCACAATTACGAAAAGCGCACACACAATCAGAATTAAGAGTTTCAGTGTGTGCGCCATATCCATAACTACTGGTAACACAACCAGTTTCCCCAAAAAATCCCAAAATATACAAAAAATTAATGTTTATACACCCAGCATCAAACCCAAAAATTGTATGTCAGCTAATAGGAACTCTCTGAACCCGAGTCCGAATCATCCTCGTCATCCTCATTCCCATCAACAACATCACTCTCTTCATCATAGTCTTCATTTTCTTCCTCTTCGGAATCTTCCTCCTCGGAATCTTCCTCATCATCATCTTCTTCTTCTTCCTCCTCATCTTCTTCTTGTTCTTCTTCCTCATCATTAAAAGCAACAACAGGGATACCAGTAGCAGTACAAGAATCAGAAGCACCGACATCATCTACTTCCCCCATCCTGAGGTCGAACCAATCATCCTCCCTAATTTCTTGCTCAAAATCAGCCTCCACCAGCTCATCAAGAAAATTTGCTACATGAAAAGGGTCGGCTTCGTGTTCATGTTCTTATTCTTCTTTTTCTTCTTCTTCTTCTTCTTCTTCTTCTTCTTCTTCTTCTTCTACTTGGGGTTCAGATTCTGCTTCCTCCGCATCATCATCGAAGGGTATACCTTCAGCGGGAGGCGCCATTTCTAGAATCTGACGCTGCATCTGGGCTTCTCTTCGCACCCTCCTTTGGTATTCTTCAAGCTCAGAATCATCCCGCTCCTCTCGTTTGCGTTTCTTGCTCTCCTCCTCCCTGTCATGTTTTATTGTCTGCCCTACTTCCAAACAACCGACATAATCAGAAGCACGCTTGACAATCTCTTTCGCTTCATCCAAGCTGCAGCGATAGATTATTTTGTTGAAAGCTATCAATGGATTGAAGGGATGGGACGTAGTTGTAGATGGTGGAAAATGAGAGAGGGGCAAAATTGTCAAAACACTCTCGAAACCATGTCTTACTAAAGACAGTCGCCTATTCAGGCTCATCTTTATAGCTCAGGGTGCAATCCATTCCATGAAGCTAAACCCTCTATGAGCTCTCTCTTATAACTCCGGTGGGGAGGGTAATGTCATAGAGCAGTATCAATGATCTCACCAACATATTAAACCCATCTATCAGCTCAGAGCCAGACCTCGCTTGATGGTACACGGTGAAAGATCAACAGAGACGTATCCTCATGGATTTCCTCTTAAAATACGACTCAATACACGAGTCTTGGTGCAAACCTCGGAAATATTGAAGCTCCAGGCCGGTCCGGAGCTCTCTGAGAAGCATACACCAGCCTAAACAGGCCTAAGCGGATCTAATCCCAAGTTCAGGATGGTCTAGCGTACCATGGATAAGCATGCCATGACTTCAAAGGAGGTTGTAGCGTAAGCACGCACACCACGACTAAGGCACAGGATGCCGCAAAGCTGAGCTTGGCCATACGCCAAAGCCATAACGCCCCATAGCATGGCACCACAAAGCTATAACGCCCCAAAGATTGGCCTAGCTGGCCTGGCCAAAAGGGGGATGGCGCCATATTCATGGCGCCACAAGAATACTTGGCCTGTCCAAGACACGGCCATAGGCCATGGCGCCATATTCATGGCGCCACAAGGTTATGCCTTGGCCAAAAGGGCCATGGCGCCACAAGAATACTTGGCCTATCCAAGACACGGCCATAGGCCATGGCGCCATATTCATGGCGCCACAAAGTTATGCCTTGGCCAAAAGGGCCATGGCGCCATATTCATGGCGCCACAAGAATACTTGGCCTATCCAAGACACGGCCATAGGCCATGGCGCCATATTCATGGCGCCACAAAGTTATGCCTTGGCCAAAAGGGCCATGGCGCCATATTCATGGCGCCACAAAGTTATGCCTTGGCCAAAAGGGCCATGGCGCCATATTCATGGCGCCACAAGAATACTTGGCCTGTCCAAGACACGGCCATAGGCCATGGCGCCATATTCATGGCGCCACAAGGTTATGCCTTGGCCAAAAGGCCATGGCGCCATACCTACTCTTGGCCAAAATCATGGCCATAGCCACGCAATACTTCCTGGTTCAAAGCAACTACGCAACACTTAGTCATACGACTCTACTCAACTCGACTACGCAATATCCGCGTATCACTCGCTCGAGACATCAAAACATCACACGGGGGGATAACTTTAGGGGTATTGGTCTGGCGGTCTACGGCAGTTGAAAGAAACTGATGGAGATGGTGGGCAGTTACGAGAAGATGGCACGAGCGGGCATGCTCTACACAACTCAGGCAGTTACGGAAACTAACGCATGTCCTCCACTCCTCCACTCTTCCACGACGTCCACCTTCTCTGTCGAGAGATCAGGGTAAGTTCAAACTATAAATAGAGGCTTCCTCTATCTTCCAAGGCAGAACATTCAGAACAACTAGAACACCGAGAAAACACACAGAGCCTCAGAGAAAAACACCTGAGAGTCTAAACTCGTTCTAGCCTTGGAGGTTTCTAGTCGACTTCACGACGGAAATCTTGAACTCAAACACCCAAAAACTCACCTTCAACCTGATCTCAAGTTTCTTCGCTGTTTCCCTCCCTAGACCAACCTCTATCCTCTCTGTGACCGAAGCAAGGTGGGAACGGCCATCCTTGGTTTAGGCTTGCCTTGTTCGACTTTGATCTCCGAGCACTACGAAAGTACCCAGAGACGGTACACTTGTTTTTGCAGGTAAAAACAGTTGGCGACCACAGTGGGAGATCATTATCTCGGTTCCAGAGAAGCCTTCAAAGATGGTTGAACTAAGGTCGGGATCAGATGCCAAAAACCCCAACTCTTCGACTGATGGTGCTGCCTCTGGCACGGTACCTACCCACATACCCATTATCCAAGAAACTTCCCCATCAACACCTATTATCTCGCCCATACTCGACGCCCCGACGACGGAACAACAGTTGGTGGAGCTCTGCATCAACGGAATGATCCCCGTGTACCGAGCTCTTTTGGAGAATCTCCGCTTCAGAACCTTCTCCGAACTCCATGAAATTGCGAAGAAGACCGCCATCACTGCGCCCGCTCCGCTGGAAAGGACTATCGCACGAACGAAGGATGAATCGCCTACGACTGCACACCGCAAGAGCGACAAACAACCGGCCCGAGAAGCCCCTCGAGCCTACGTCACCTCTTCCTTCCCCAGGTACGATGGAGCCGGCCATGCACGAGAACACATCTCACGCTTCCTGGAATCCCTAGGGGAGTACGGATACAGTCATACCTTGAGACTTAACGAATTCCCGAAGTCTCTCACCGGTGCAGCCTATCAATGGTACGCTCATCTCCCACTAAGAACCACAAGCACATGGAATGGATTGATGGATGCCTTCTTCAAAGAATTTCTTTTCGGAAGGGTAACTCTCTCTGATTTAAGTAAAATGCGCCAAAGAGCTGGAGAATGCCCCGAGGAATACGTGAAAAGGTTCAAAGGACAAGCCCTCGGTTGCTGCGCCCCAGACATAACGGAGCCGCAACTAGTAGAAATCTGCACCGGCACCATGGCTCCTATTTACCGTGCACTCCTAGAAGATCTTCAATTCCAGACTCTCGCCGAACTCCAGGAGGCCGCGGCAAGATCCAACTCTATAATACCCACGCTGAGGGAGAGAGCTCAACTACTAAAGCGTGGAGAGCCCGCCGGAGAAAACAATGGAGGTCCACACAACGACAGGAAGAGAAAAGCGGGGGAATACCTTGCTGAATATCAAGCACAATGCCCAACAATACCAAACGCGGTGCCAGAAGGGGACTTGCAACAACAACAACAAGGAGGAATCGATCTACCAAACAACCTCACGGCGACAGAGATGGAACAACTGCTGGAATCTCTAGTCCGAGACGGACTTGTAGAACTACCCAGAGCATTGAAGCCTCCCACCACTGAAGAAATGAAACACCCTCATTATTGTCATTATCACAGGAGAATCAGCCACGCCACGATCCAATGCAACAGTTTCAAGCGAATCCTTGAAGAACACGTTGTCAAGGCCAAAGCACGCTCTTATATGTCGTGTCCAGAACCTCCACACATCCGAGCTCTCACGGACAATAGAGAACCCGTAAACCAGAGAGTGGAGAATTTGATGCATCAACTATGCGAGACCTTGTGCTTCTCGAAGTCACAACGAAAGGATATGTTCACGGCACTCAACCATGTGGTGTCAGGAAGACGGTTGCCGTTTAGAGAGGAAGAAGACCCACACTCATCAACCCCAGACAGGTCTCCGATAAGATACGACTGGGGACTATTAGCCAGGCAAGGTTGGGGGATAATCACGACTGTATATATACGCGGTATCGGATTCCCCAACACATTATTGGACCCAGAAGGGAAGATCAATGTCATTTCTGCAACAACGTTGGAAACCTCGGGAGGCTCACCACACGATGTCATTGGGTCCCCGGAGACGTTGGAGGACCCCGAAGGAAGGACGGTGGTAACCCGAGGACGAATAACCCTCCAGATCGAAGTGAACGGAGTACAAACGGAGGCCGAGCTCTATGTGGTCCCACAAGACTTCGAACACGACATTGTCCTCGGCCACTCTTGGTTCCGAGACAACCAGAACTTGCTTAACAAAACTGCAACCCCACAAGGAACACCAGCTGGACCAGAGGAGCTCCACATGGCAACAGTATCCTTATACGAGGAAAGAAGGATCTCGCCTAGTCCTGGACCGGAACCAAGGACGGAAACCTCACAAAAGATGGACGGAATGCTTGTCCCCAGGTATGAATGGATCATGAACCCTACTCGATATTTTAGAAGATGGACGACCTCTTCCTGGCCACGAAACCCTTAGTATTTCGTTTAGCCAATTAGCAATAGAAGATGAGAAGAACAACGACAACGGGTTTACCCGCCGTCGTCGAAAATCGCTATTGCACCGGAAACTTCATCGCCTCAGAGCCCCGATAACCAACTACGGAGGATACGAAATAGGGAGACTGGTGATGAAGACTAACAAGCAAGGAGGAGGGGAGCCCGCAGGACCTTACGTGGTCATTCAATCCACCCCAAGAGGATACTACAGACTCACCTCGCCCAAAGACGGATGCAAGGATACGATAATAGTCAAAGAAAAGCGGATTGAAGCATATCCCAATTAAACCTCAATTATAAAAGAAGATAAACGTGTAACCATTGTACATAATCAAGGCATGAAACTCGTCCTATCTTTGTCTTCCAAATAAATACAAATAAAAAATTCCCGAACCATGAGTCAAGGAACAAAACCAAAACAATCAGAAAAGACCAAATAACACAATAGCCTTAGCCTTTTCATAAGAATCCCTCATGTTGGAAAGAATCTCTCGTTCCTTCGCAAGCCTGGCTTCCAGTTCAGCGACCTCCTTCTCTTTCGCCGCAAGGACGTCTTCAGTAACTCCCTCAGCCCCAGCCTTCGCATTCTTCTGCTTTTCGAACCTTTCTCGGAGCCAAGCCACATTGTAGGACTCGGACTCAGCAGCCGTGATAGCATCCTCCCAATCCTGCAACGTCCCTGGATCAGCCCCAAGCATGGAGTTCTCCCGCATCTCGGCAATCCGCTCCAAGAGAAATCTGACGAACCCTTCTGCCATGGTACGGTTTGCTTCCTCCCTCGCAATGTGCCCAAACTCTCTCCAGATACGTGTGTACATGTCCTCATACTCCCGGGAAACAACGAAACCGCCTATAGCCACCTGGTGAGACCTGACTCTACTCAGGAGAGGAAAAGCAACGCCTCGGCCCGGATAGAGCGCGTTAAGTCTAGCCTCCCTGGCTCCAATCTCAGCATCCAAGGCGTCCCTGAAGTCAGAGTCCACCATCTCCTCAGCATGGTCGTCCTCAACAGCCTCTTCATCACCACCTTCGCCCGAAGACACGCCTACAGTACCAAGGGAAGCTACGCCACTAGTCACCAACGCCTCGTCACGCATGAACTCTCCACTCTCATTCGAAGACTAAAAAAATAGAGGAGTCAAAAAGGGGGGCGTGGGATACACCGTTCTGGAGGTAAAGAAGACATGAGTGAAGACATAAAGAACGGAGTCCCTTACCGCGACAGGATGCGACTTTTCCCGAAGGAGTGATGAAGCGTTAAATGTCCCATCCACCTCTTGCTCTTTATCACCAAGAGTTGAAGACCCCATTGGCTCGTTGTCTCCTGGGTGGTCCGTCTACAAAGAAACAACACAGAAATGAAGACTCGACTAAACATTAACGAGGAACAGAGCAGTCTTGATGGAAGACTCGTTACCGTCACATCAGCATCCTCGTCCTCATATTCTGGCACATACCCCTTGGGAATTCTCATCAGAGGTCGACGCCTCCTGGTGTCTCGAACGGAGATCATATCGTCCGACTGGGGACTAGGAGTAGAGCACACCTGCAGAAGAATAACGAGGGGTAAAGAGAAAGACATTTTTTTTTAATCAAGAGGAAATTACAGTCGGATCACTATACCTGAGTGGGAGTTACAGGAACACGCCGACCCCCTTTGTTGACGAAGCCATGAAGAACTTTGAGGGTATCATTCCAAAACTCATGATACTCAGGAGTCATTCTCGTTGGCCGATGACGAAAGATGAAAGGAGAGCGACGTCCGAGTTGGAGTGATACATCGAGCGAAGACCGCAATTCAGCCACAGAAGGCACAGACAACAACACCTTCGGGACGTCTTGATCAAAACCCATCACTCTCGCAGCCCTATCAATGTTGTAAGGGATAACCACCTCCTCCCCTTGAAAGTAACCAAGGATGAAACCAGGAGTGCTGCTGTTGATAAAGATAGCTTCCCCGACAGCGAGGCCACTCGACTCTCGAGGTCCAGATTGTAACTCAACGCCGGGATTCTCCGTGAAAGTTATGGGTTGTATGATATCAGGGGAAGAATTAGTATACCACGGGCGGAGGTCGACATTCCTCTCATCATCTAGCAAATTTCTCAACGCCGGAGAGGGGATGGGCAGCTTGCCATTCCACTGCAGAATTCGAGGACACCCCTTTAATGTGCTACTCAGAGAAGCCCCCTTCTTGGGTCTATGAGGAATGAAATGCTCCCACAAAATCGCCTGGATGAAGCAGGGATTCGCATAAGTACTGACCCTGCTGACACCGGGGACTGACATGTCTCGGACGAAAGCATCGAACTGAGCATACTGAGAACCGAGGAATAAACTGCCAATAGGCAAACTCCTACCGTGAGCCAGAAGAACAGCGAAGGGAACGACATGAAACTTCAAGGTACCAAGAGGGGCATCAGCAAAAATGTCCCTGGACAACCAGAGTACTAGGAACGCAGCAATACAGAGGACGCTCTCCGGGGTCCCCCCATGGGGACTTGTGCCACCCACGTACCAATGGTTGGTCCACTTAATATAGTTCTCATTTGAATAAGCCTTGGATATCTGCAATTCTCGGATCTGCCTATTCAAAGTCTCGATCATCGCGCTTTGCTCCGGAGAGTAGCTATCTGGGAGATTCCCTAACATTGGAAGATGGTATAAAGCAGCCACCGACTCTAGGGAAATCGCGAACTCACCCCAACTGGTCACGAAAGTCTTCGTTGCCCTGCACCAACGAAGAAGGAAAGCAACAATGGCGCCAGAATCCTTATACATTCTCAAATTCCTGGTGGCCTTCACTGCATGGAAAACTCCTGACTGCTCCAGAACCGGCCGAACCTTCTCATTAGTCAACACAAAGTCATACCAAGCACAGCAAAGTGGTACAGCAAAAGACGGGACTCTGAAATCGACAGGTGCACCCTTAGGCGCCTTGGATTCCATGCGAAACCTAACAATCTCCGACGGCGCCACATTCAAAGAGTCATCGAAGTCGCCTCGCCTTGGGATGAAACAAGAGGAAAAGTTTCCACGATCGACAAAAGCCGTCGGGTTCCTAACAACGGGAGCATATGAAAAGTTGTCATCACACCTGGGAGTCCTGGCAGCGGTATCACGAACGGAATGGTGGCTGGAAATTGACTCCTGATTGCCGCCACGCTTCCTCTACAACGTACAAACGGAACTCGAGTAAGTCATCGGTACTCGTATTTTCTAATTACATAAATGGCTAGGCATAAGTACTTAGCAGAGCACATGCACAAGAAATGCATGCATGCGTGCGGTGCCATAGCCATGGCGCCGCCAACTTGACTTCAATCAATAGCGAAGCCACTCTAAAATATGCATACATGTGTA
>JAJJMA010231912.1:0-17335 GCA_023529015.1 Papaver nudicaule
CTCTCATAGCTCTACAAAGTATATATATTGGGAGGTATCAATAGAGAAAGTGATCATAAGAAGATATCAAAAGTGATTTTGAGAAACGATTTTGGAACAAATGGGTTATGAATTGTTTGTTGCAGTTGGAAGGTGTAAGAAACATCCAACACACAGGCAATCACCGGGAGTATGTTCATGCTGTCTAAGAGAAAAGCTTTCTTATGTTGTTAATATTAACAACAATTTTACTGCTGTTAATTCTACATCTTCATCTCTTTTCTGGTCTTCTTCTTCTTCTCATATTCCTTCTCCAAATCATAGCCAACAACAGCAACAACAACAGCAGCAGCTAGAACAAGCTTCTACGTCGCTAGAAGTCATTAATGGTCAGAAATTATCAAGAAATGGTATTAAGAAAGATGAACAAGAGTTCAAAAGAAGCCGGTCGATGGAGGTTGTTATAAGGAAGAAATTTGTGGATGATGATGAAGTTATAGTAGAAGATGATAGGAGGTTTAACAAGAAGAGATTTGGTCGTGGGTTTTGGTTAAGATTACTAAACAAACCCACTGCATCTTCTACTAGTAAAAGGAACGATAAGATGTCCATGATGATGCATTCCAAGACAATGACTGAAAAACGGGCACAAAGAGTTTAAGCTGATCGTGATCGGAATAGACCATCACCGGGAAACTGATTCGACCGTACTTAGTTTACCGGTCATTTTCTCTTCTTATGTTGTTTTTTTTTTTGTGTGGTCATTTTCCAATTTTTTGGTTTGACATCAATGTAATTGTGTAGTTGAGAGAGGAAAAACAAAACAAAAGAATTCAAAGATTACGAAAGGGAAGAAAACAAGATAGTTGTCTAGTCGTTTACGTGTACAAATTTAGTTGTTGCGATTAGAGGTTTGAATAAGTTTGAATATTTTTTCTTTGAATTTTCCTGGAAACTAATGTCTTTGTCCCTCTCCCACCATGCTCTTCTGTTTCTTCTTTTTGGATTTTTTGTTGCGTTTTGTTGCCTAGTGTCCACCTCTGTGCAAGTGTTTCACCCCGGAGAATTTAGAGCATTATTTTCCCCGGACTTTCACTTTTTCTGTGATTTTCCGTAGGAGAAACCCAAGTTGGTTTTGAGGACAGTTGATGAATTTCTTCACTCTGAAAATTTAGGACAGCGGACATGTCACTGTCCACCTTATGTGAGAACCAATATATTTAGTACCATAGCAAGTTTTGAATGTTCAATGAAATAAGACTGTTTCTCGTGAATTTCAATCCCAGTCGGCTGGGTCTGTGCTTATAGAATGCCATGAGGATTATAATATCAAGTTGTTTTTTGTGGAAAGGTGAGTAAAAGGTTTGCATTTTCTTCAAAGGAAATTCCAACTTCAGACTTCAAATATTGAAGTCAGTTGGTTTAGTATCGAGTTGTCAACAACATTTAGGTCTGTTTAGGATGAGATAAGGAGTGATAGTTGGTCCCCAAGTGCGAAAAGGTCGATCAGTATCATCTACAGACAGTCATAGACGTAAACTCAGGCGTAAGAGCAAAGCAAGATTTATGAGAAAGCAAAAGCGTATCAACAGTGCACGTAAGAGTTAGAATGATCCTGCGCAACCATTTTAAGTGATTTATTGTTGACAAGAGAGAAGATCCACGGTAGAAACAAAAAAAAAAAAAAAAAAATCCAAAAAGTATAAATCCTATTTGTGAATTCAGTAGACAAGAATTTGCTGAAGAACTATACTCACGACAAATTGAATTTGCTCCTAGATGAGTTAACTGCCATTACTTATCCGTAGTTCATACATTAAAGTAGAAACAGAAACATAATCAGATAAGCAGCTATTGAGGGGGACAAAAGAACCTTATATTCATTCCATGCGTGTGTTTGAATCCAAAATACAGGACACTACCGTTTCGGGTTACATGTAAGTGTTTTACAAAATTTCTCTAATACAACCACAATGTATCATTTTCCTTTCCTGTCCTTTCTGTGGCCTGTATATCGCATTGGTAGCTCATGAAGGAGCTACTCGTCAGCGACCTTGTATAGATTTCTGTACAGATTAAAATCACCCTCACTAATACTGAAGGAGATCCAAATCCAAAGAATGTTTGCTAAGAACTGATCTACTGCCCATCTCTCACCTGCAGATGTCTAGTTTTGAGTTCATGAGTTGATACCGAAGTTGAGATCAAATTGCCCGATTTTTGAACCGCTTGGTAATTATCTGGATGAACCCGTATCTCTGATTTCAGTATCATCATCGTCGTCATCTTCATCACCATAGCTATCATGACCTCCGGAAGGTTTTTTCAATCTCTGAAATATTTGGTCTAGTGATTCGGATGACGATACATGAGAAATCAGTTTTGTGTCCTGACCCTGACGCAAAGGAAGAAAGTTCTTGGCCTCCATATTTGCCTTGAAAGTTTGGAAACCATTTTTCATCGAGACCCATTTTGATGCTAATCCAGTAGGTGCCATGTTATCAGTGCTATTTTGACTCTGGGAATTCTCTGTGCCAAGCAAAGAGACTTTAGCAGAAGTCATGTTCTTCTCTGCCTTTGTGTTTGATGATGCCTGTTTAATTTGTTGTTGTCTTATCGCAGCATACTTGTGTTCCATGGCTTCTCTGCTCGACGCGTACTTACGAGTTGCTTCTGTTGAAGAGTTTGAGTGACTTGATGCTTTCAATTCAATAGCAACCTTATCCTAAACAACATTTACAAGTTCAGCCAAAGTAGAAACTTTCCTATTTGTTAGAAAACATAGAAAAACCTTGTAATAATATTAGTAAATACTAAATAGTAAGAAAACAGTTCAGAAGAAAAGAAAGTTGAAACACAATGGGAATGTATGATTTTCTTATCAGGTGTTGAAAATATATCTTTGATACAGTGACAAGTAAAATAACAGTAAAGCGCCAAGAGGAATACAATTGCCTTAAGAGGAAGATTAATATTGTTATTCTGTAGCATTAATATTAATATAATAATAGTAAAGCGCAGTTCGTAAAATACCGTTTCATTGCCAGTCTCGACATCATTGTTGAAATTCCTCGCCAAAGGGAAAACATGTTCACCAATCTTATGCCCTTGTTCAAGCCAAGATCTCTCTGAAGTGTAGCCAGAGATTTCAGTTAATAACATTCTAATGATTAACAAATTAAAGTTGGACCCACCAAGAAAGCGAGACATCTTTCAATGAAAAGTTTTAACAGAGTATCCTGCTAAAGTAACAATAAAAAGAACTGTACCGAAAGAACAAAAGGCCATCTAAATTATGCGACACCGACTAGCAGAAAATGAGACCATAGAGTTCCTCACCTTTCTGTAAGATAATGAGTCCCGAAGGATCAAACCCATCAGTATCATCAGCTTGACTTTGGAACCTGAACCTGATCCAGCTTCCAAGGAAGTCAACTACCCGGTCGAAGAAATTGCTAGCAACCAGTATGGTGTAGACAACCATAATAAGTGGGTATATTTTATTAAAGCCTAGCCCGAAGAAAGGAACAGCGTCGTCGATATTTCCCATTCTCTGTAGATTGAGCGGGATAAGCATTAAGCGGAATTAGAAGAATGTAATTACAGCTGAAGAACAGAAGAAGTATGAAAGAATGACAAAGGATGTCAGATAACCAGCACATCAAAGGTTACCTTCTCAAAGATAGTTTTAGCATTTCCATCAAGACGAATGAGATTTAAGAAGTTGTATGAAATTGGAGGAGCATATCGTGCAACCATACTACAAAGGATAGCAGAATAGAACTTAATTACATTTTAAATAAAATAATTGTAACTGACATCTAATAAAACAGAAGGCAACCAAAACTTACGAGCATATCATGAGCAAGCTGACGGAACTAGTTTGCCTTGGTGTGAATGAATAAAACATCAGCATTCCAATCTTAAATAAGGAGTAATACGTGCACATGCACATATACATTAGAGGTATAAAAGCAGCTACCTGAAAATTAAGGGAGTTAGTTCATGTAAAGAGATCAGTAAATATAAAACTTTTATCTTAGGAAAAGAATTGTGGTTTGGCTCAAATACAATACCATCAACGAATATGAGTTTCTCACTCTCACATGACGAAAGAATTGTTTTCGCCCTAAAAAAAAAGACTGAAAGTTTTTTTTGGCTATACCTGCACAAGCATCTCTTCTTTTCCCATGGCATTAATGAGAAGTGAGAAAAGAGATAAATGAAGTCCACTAGGAAGTAGAGTCGCCTCTGCTAAAAGTATAGCAACTGACATGCAACCGAATAAGATAGCCAAGAATTTCTCAAGTTGCTTCCTTATTACACAACGCCAGACCAATTCTGCAAAAACCACCCACTATTTCATGATTAGAGCTACCAGGCGACAGCAACAAAGACTTTTATACTGCTAAGGAACCCTATCTCTGTATACACATCTGTAATCTGAACATTCACCGCTTAAGCTAGGAGTAAGGGGAGGAAAACAAAGGTGAGATTTGGTTTAAAACCAATGGATACCAAAAAATGTTTGGATACCAAAAAATGTTTCCCTAGCTCATTTTAGGAGATGAGATTTCTGACATCATCTTCAGACTCTAAACAGGGAGACAAATGTTTTCAGTGTTAGTTGTCTTGAGTGAAACTCTTTCTGCAGGTATTCGGACTCGGAATGGTTTCCACAGTTAATTGTCAAACCTAACATTATAAAGGTATCACTCACTGAAAATACAATCTGAACTTTGGTTAGTATACTAGTTTCCAAAAGTCCGCTTCCAAGGCAAATATTACTCTTCGCGGGAGAAAGGGGACAGAAAGGAAAAACAAAGTGTACCTAGCGTATCCAAAATGGAGCCTAGGGTGCCTTTACGAGCAGGTCTGAAGCTAGAAATATATTTCCTGCAAGAACAAAAGCACAAAACCTATATATCAGTTTTTAGCTCAGAAAAAATCCCGAGCAAGATTTATAAACTGGTTTATAGATAAGTACTCTGGATAATTCTAAATTGATGACAACTGAGTGATAGCTATGCATAGGACAAGTGATGTTCACCATTCTAGTGGTGCTTAAAATAGATACATCTAGATACAATATTCATTGGTAATCTGCTACTTACCCTGCCCAAGCATAAATATGTTTCTAAACGAACTAAACTATTGCCAATTTTTCCCAGAATTGTTTTGAGGAATAATCAGGAATGAAGAAATGACTTGCCGTGTAAACTATGAATAATATGCAAATATCTAGGACGTATTAAACATAAACAAAAACTGAAGGAAGAACGGAACAGTAAACAGGTAAAAAGTTAACCATCCAGTTGAAACACGATGCTCGTGGTTTTTTATCGTATCTTCCAGCTCAAGAGCCTCCATGACGTATGTCATATACTCACTGCAAAACAAGAGCAGTTATTATAATGAACTTTGATTTCTGATTTCGTAAATGACGTGAGCGGAATATTGTATAATTTTCAAACACACAAAAAGCTTGTTAATCCAAATCCAGTATCCTATATGATGGCGCAATTCAGTTTACTAATTTGATTATTGCTTCAAGCAAATCAAATCAGTTGACATACCTTTTGTACCGATAATACTCTTCTCGAGCTATTCTGAGTTGACGCCTCAGTGTGGCCATTGATTTCTCATCCGTATCATAATCCATATCATTCTCTCCCAATTGTCCCCCTTGTGGTTTGAAGGATGGGTCTTCTCTTAACTGGAGAAAAAAATCTAATTATAAAACTTGCCTGGGGAAATTATTGAAGCTTGTTTATTGTGCGAAAGAACAAGTACCATCTCATTCAACATTTTATCGACAATGTTCATGTAGGGCCTTAAAGGATCCCGCTTGCTCATCTGATTTGATGTTGCTTGAGCAACCTGATGACAAACATAAATTCGAAGGTTTACTTGAGGAGTAAGATGCAGCTTAAAATCCAGTTCCATCATATTCTATCTGGTATAGTCAAACTCAGTTGAAAGAACTTCTCTGCTGAGTTAAATAATCGAGATAGGGAAGAAGTACACTTACGACAATAGCATTGGAAAATTGTTGATGAGCATCGTCAAGTTTCACAGCCATCTTTGCAACCTTATGAGAAAGTACTTTTTGGCGAGTGATCCAATCTGCATTTCTCCAATAGCTTTTTGGAATTTCACTCAAACCAAAACCAAGAAGAAATGCACCAGTAACAAGTCCGAAGGTATTCGAGCAAGCCATGGCTAAACCAATCACATTGCCACTCCTAGTGATAAACGAAAAAGAAAAAAAAAGCGTAAGAAATAAGAGAAGGTGTAAGGGAATACAGATGACAAGGAAAAAAGATTCTACCCATGCTAAAAACCACATATGCTCATAGTCATCTATTGCAATTTACATTTTCAATGCTAAGTGACATCCCATCATTTAAGCCAAAGAAATGAGAGACGGCTAGATGAAATCCCACACATTCAGCTACCTAATCTAATGAGGTGCTAAATCCAAAGCTAGACATTACCAAGGGGCTACACATCATGTTTAAGTATCAGAAAAACAAAGTGCTATTTCTAAACTTCTTTGGTAATAAACTGCTGACAATTGAACAAGAAGTAATATAAACACGTATTTATGAGGTTTCAAATGACAAATCACATGGGAAGGAAGAAAGAAAAAGGAGAGCAAGATGCTAAGAAACAGACAGTTCCTCTAAAAGAAATTAAAGCTTGGGAAAGTAAGGAAGAAAACAAACCAATCTCGTCGCATGATGATTAGTAATATAAGCCCAAAAAGGCCAACAAATCCCAAAATCAGATAGAAGACAAAATTTGCATGAGCACTAGTCTTCAGTCTTTCTTTCACAGTGAAGTCCCCAGCATCTTCATAACCCTGGATAATGGGTGCCACAACCCTATATATAGAAAGCACAATAACTAGCATTAGGATCCGACGTCAGTTGCATTGCTGAAGTACAAGCCAACCAAAAACTTCGGTAAACACTATGGACCAGCTATATACGATATATGATATAAATAGAGGAGGAAATGAGAGAGAAAAATGAAACTCAACTTTCTTTTAAACTTCCGACGTATAACCAAAATAAAAACCTAGCTCAACCTAGATTTCCAATATATATAAATGTTGTTGTTCTTATCCTAGACGTGAAAATCAAGTTTTCATTGTAAAGAAGCCATCTGACAATAAATTAGCTTAAAGTTAGTGGAGGAGTAGAGTGTATAGTTATGCATCTCTCTTATATGATTAAAGATACATTTGTCTTGATGCAAATGCTTCAGTCTTGATCCTCTACAACCGTGTGTTTTATGTATTGATTTCTACTACGGTACTCCTAATTATCAAAGTTTCCTAAACGTTTCACGTATCGAGTTCTACTATGGTGTTCATGAATAGCAGCGCCATTCAAAATATGTATAAATGATCTTTCATAACTAACTCTACAGCAGAATGTTGGTCAAAGGGAAAACCTAGCAAACCATAGTTGACAAGAATTTCAGAAGAAATGGGGAGCAACATTTCCCAGCTAAAACCAAACAAGCTGTTTTACGCCATAAATAATGATGCTAAGGAAGGAAATACTGAACAATAGTGTTACATGATACACAACTTACCAAGTAAGTAAGAAGGTACTCCAATATGACCAGCTCCAAAAGAATGCAATACCCCGATTCTCCTGCCCAATCGTAGTCTGCATGACAAAACAAGAAAACCCTTTTTAATTTGGTGATCCAATCTTCCTATTGAGTAACCAGATTAGTCCCCATTCAATAAAACCCAATTTACTAATCAAATTGAAATCGATCCAATAAGACATGCAATTGCAAATGTTATCATTCATCAAAATAATCTATGAATTTGTGAAACACAAGAAGAGAAAAACAAAGGGGCTGTTGCTATTACCGTCCAGATATCAGCAGGAACAAGGATGATAATAGAAATAGAACAAAACCAGGTGTAACCGACAGTAAAGAGAACATAATGAGGGACACCAGGTCCAGCAAAATATCTCAATGTAAATAATACCATGCCCAGTGTTAGAGGAAGAGAGATCAGATAAAATACCCACATCTCTCTTTCTCTTGTTTTACAAAATCCCTCTCTACAATTTTCTTGTTTTTTTCTTTCTTTTTTGATTTGGGGGAAGAAGGAAGAAGAAGACACTTTAACGTGAAGGAAGGAAAGAGAAAGAGAGAAACTGTTAGACAAAAAAATTACGTTTCAGATTCAGGAAGACTTTTAGGTGACTAGTCAGATTTGTTGAGCAATCTGATTCATGTAAGAACTTGGCCGAGTCAACTACACATCATATATGAGTTGCCTCGGTCTTCGACTGCTTGTTTTGTATGTATAAAATTCGAGATTTTGTTGTTTTATTTTAGGTTGGTGGCTGTGTATGTACTTTGTGTATGCTAGTGGTTAACACGAAGAAAGTCCATTCAGGTTGGAGGTTGGAACTGGTCGTGGGAGAACTCGTGACATGGACCGCATAAGCATAGTTAAATGGCAAAGTTGAGCAATCATGTTTGCACTTTGCACATTTCTCGTTAAAAAATAGCTTTTCTTTATCGTATGCTAGGACTAGGATACCTGTGCTATCGAGTCAATATCATCTAAACTAAAGGGCTTGGCATTAGTGAGACGCTGTGACCAAGTAGCCAAAAGGTGCGAGAGAGATCAATAGGCCCATAGCTATTAGCTAGTGATCAAATCATAACATCAACAAGAGTAGGCTATTTGTGGCTAAAGCGCCATATCATATCTTATCTGCCCACCTAAATACTATTTTTTTTTTTTTTGTTTGTTTTTTTTGCTAGACAACAAAAAAAAGAGAGAAACACCTCAGAAAGAGAGAAAATCTCAGCAAGAAGGGGGGCGGAAAGCCACAAATCACCCCTGTGGTTGGATGAAGCATACTTTGCCAGGATATGAGCTGCAACATTTGCATCTTTTCTGACGAACTCGAATGAATACTCTTGAAAATGCGAGAGTGTTACAAGAATATCACCTACAATGTCACAAATTCTCCAGGGGATCTGCCTGATCTTCTTAGTGAGAATGAGCACAATCTGTTGAGAATCACCTTCCAAAATAACTTTACTAAAACCTTTACGAACCGCCAACTGAGCACCAACAAGGAAACTACAGGCTTCGGCCACCAACAGATTAGATTGTTGCAAGATATGAGTTCTTGCTCCTCTAAATTGCCCACTGTCATTTCTGGCCACATCTGCACTAGCAAAAGTTAAATCATTTATCGCGCCATCGACGTTAATTTTTATCCAATTTGTTGTAGGGCCCTGCCATTCTCTAGCATTAGGAGACTGATCAGTTACAGAAGCAGTCGTAATAGCATTGTCAGCCCTTACAATTTATCTTGAGAATCGCAAACCATTCTTCACGGGATCAAATTCAGAGTTCTCATACAAATTTTTATTTCTTCCCTTCCAAATTTCCACCAAAAACACAACCAATCGAGCAAATAATTACGATCAGGGTGTTGTAGCCACCTTTGCATACAACTGTAAACAGTCTCATCATCAGAATGAAGTCTAAACCCCAAATGAGAAGCAAGCATGACTGATTTCGAGGCCTCGCAATGAATGAGTAGGTGCGAAATGGACTCCTCATTTGTGTCGCACAGAGGACAAGTTTTCTCAACACCTTTAATGAATTTACCTACATTTGATTTAGTCGCCAACCCATTATGTAAAAGTCTCCACCGAAAAAAGAAGAATTTTCGGAGGGATAGTTTTCGTCTTCCAAAAGTCTTTCCAAGGGAATGGAAATTCATTTCTTCTAGAAACCTTTCCTACCTTGTGAGCGAGTAATTTCTTTAAAGAATTAGTGGTAAAGTTTATGTGAGGAGTAAGCTTCCAAACCAATTTATCTTCCATCTTCGCTACAGGAATCCTGATTTTATTAATGCAATGGATCTCGACAGCGTTAAATTTTGCCTAAAGAGCATTCTGATCCCACGAGTTGTTCGTATTACAGATTATGAACTAACTAACTTCTTCACTTCAGGAATGACAGAAAAAGAGAGTACCGGTTTATATATATATATATATATAGTCAGGTAACCAAGGATTCTCCCATATGCTGACGGATTCACCATTACCAATATGCTCCAATTACATCCTTCTTTCATCAAATCCCTGACTGCAAGCATGCTTCTCCAAGTTGCCGAGTAATGGCTTTTTGTCTTCACATAACTCCCAAAGTTTTTCCCTAGTAAATACTTGGCCTTGAGGATTCTGACCCATAAAGAGTTTCCATCATTTAGAAACCTCCAGACCAGTTTCCTTATACCATGGCTTTATTCATGTCTTCAAGGTCCCTTATGCCCAAACCCCCTTTGTCTTTAGCTTTAATAAACTCATCCAAATTTATGAAGTGGATCTTTCTTTCAATGCTACGGTGCCCCCACCAAGAGGATCTTATTATTCTCTCCATGAGTTTTATTTTCTTCTTAGGGATGAGGTTGGTGGTCATAGAGTGAAATAATAGAGAACTCAATATAGTTTGAATAGGAACCGTTCTGCCCGCATGGTTGAGAAACTGTTTTTCCCAACCAGGCAACTTATAAAAGAATTTATCCATGACATGCTCATAAGAGGAGTGAAGATGCTTATCCTTAAGAAGAAAAGTTCACAAACATTTATCATCAAGGCTCATGCTTTTAACACCCATTGTATTTGCAAGAACAGATCTTCTATCTCCAGATACATATTTGTTGAAAAAGATTGCTGACTTGTGATAGTTAATTTTCTGACCAGACCATGAAGAATAGAGCTCTAACACTTCCTTGAGAGATGCGATAGTCACTTGATTGTACACTCCAAACAGCAAAAGATCGTCTGCAAAGAGCAGATGAGATACATAAGGAGCCATGCTATTTAACTTGTACCCAAAGTATAAATTCTCCCTCTCAAATTTAGTCAGAAACTAACTAAAACCTTGAGTACACAAAATAAATAAATAGGGGGACAATGGGCAACCCTGTCTTAACCCTCTATTAACATGAAAAAACCCATGAGGTTCACAATTAACAATAACCGAAAATGACACAGTCGTAATAAGGTTAAGGGTGCTACCATGAAATCCAAAACAAGGGAGAATGTTTTTAACATAAGACCAATCTACTCGATCATATTCTTTGGCCATATCTAACTTTAGGGCATAGGAACCAAGAACTAATTTAGAATTCCTGATGGAACGAATCAGTTCTTGTGCAACAACAATGTTGTCAATTATCTGACACCAAGGGACAAAACCAGACTTGTTAGAGGCAATGAGGTCATCAATAAAGGGACGGATTCTATTAGCAATGATCTTAGCAACCGCTTTGTAAAGAATGTTGCAAAGCGCAATGGGTCTAAAATCAATGGCCTATTTGGGGAATTTTTCTTAGGTACGAGAGAAATGTAAGCGTGGTTGAGGCCAAAGGGAATGAAGCAAGAAGCAAAGCAGGACTGAATGTTGTTAATGACCTCACTACCAACCAAATGCTAACATTTTTTTAAAGAAGATAAGAGGATTCCCATCAAGCCCAGGAGCCGAAAACAAACCCATTTTGGAGATAACCTGGAAAATATCGTCGGCGGAGGGTATGAGAGAAATACCTTTGTTCGCTTCAGCATCAATGAGGGTGAAATCAGGGTGAATCGAGTCTTGTTGTCCGTCGTATCTTGAAACATGTTGGAAAAGTGTTCGACAAATGTAGAAGTAATCACTTTCTGGTCGGTCGTCCACTTACCATCACTATCTTTCAAGTTGAGAATCATATTCTTCTTCCTCCTATGGATAACTGCAGCATGAAACACTTTCGAGTATCACCATCTTTGCTCCATTTGGTGTGAGCTCTCTGAGAATAAAATTAGTGCTCCAACTTTTGAAGATACTCAATTTTAATTTGCAACAATATTTCAGACTCAAAGTCTTGAGTATATGAATAGAATTTTGCACACTGAGAAGTTGCGCCTCTTCTGATTCCCTAAAAATGTTATTGAAGTTGTCTCTATCCCACTTCTTTAACTCGACACCCATAATCTTAGACCACTCCAAATCTTCTCAGCAGTTTCCATGAATTTTGGGTGTTCAAGCCAGAAAGCCTCAAATTTATACTTGTTGTTCTTGGACTTTATATTACGACTGGTGTATAGGAGGATATAGGGGCATGATCACTTTTATGCCTAAGCAAATGAAGAACTGCAGCATGCCGAAAATGCATCCACCAAGAAGGATATTACAAAGAACTCTATCTAACCTACTGTAAATATGATTAACTTTATGACCATTTGCCCAAGTGAAAGTCGGGCCAGAATAACCCAAATCGATTAAACTACAGTCTTGAATCATATTATTAAATTCACGATTGTGATCACCTTGAGAAATACTTCCCCAAGATTGTTCTTGATTAGAAACAATCGAATTAAGATCGCCAATGAGGCACCAAGGTGCAGTGATATAAACACATAACGTGTCCCATTCAATTTCACCCAAATGAGCAGCAAACTTGATATGAATGAGATTTTTATATTTTGACACAACGATAATAGGGATGGCGTCATTCCAAAGTAAACCCAAACCACCACTACGTCCAACAGCGAGAAAAAAAAATCAATGTATCTATAATTAAGAGAAGAAAGAGTTTGAAGAGAAGAAGAATAAGAAAGATGGGTTTCAAAAAGAAAAACTAAAGAAGGGTTACAAGATTTGAGGAATGCTTTTAAAGCCACAATTGTCGGTTCATTCCTCAGTCCCTGACAATCATTGACCTTGCGGTTGTTGAGGGACAGCCGTCATAACCCTTGCATTCTATTCATTTTTACTAGACGAAACATTCTTAAGAGGAGCTGGATTTAAATCAATATCCATGTCCGTACCACGCTTCCTGGTGGGGTTGCTTGACTTAGATTGAGGACGTACCTTATATGGCTGTGAGCTCACAGATTTTTCTCTTGCGTGTTTTTTTCAAGTTCTCTTAATTGAATTTGATTGAGAAAAATTAGAGGAAAAGGGGGATGAAATAGATGATGAAAGGGGAATGGTCATCTGAGAATTAGATTGAGGCTTATCGAATTGGGCATTTGGGTTAGCCTTATCAGAAATCGGATCCTTAGAAACATTTAGGCTTTCAGATAAGTGGGCTGAAATAGGGTTTATAACACTAGTAACAGTTGGAGCTTGTGATGACGGTCCACTAAAAGAAGCTGGTGGATTCTGTTGACTTTCAGTAGGGGTAATGGAGACAATTCTCTTAGAAATAGAACTAGGGTTATGAGAATCATCTGACGGTAGAGAAACATTCTTACCTTTTTCGAATTGATGGTGTAGATTTTGCTGATCACTTTGATCAAGCGGTAAGTAATTTTCATCGTTAATTCGAGGAAAACCAGGATACGCCGCTGACAGAGAAATCGATTCCTTCAGGTGGTTTTGCGGTTGTACGTTTGTCGGAGATGGTGCCAGTTTACTGATGTCTAAAGGAGGAAGAGCATCACAGACTTTAGGGTTGAAATTGGCCCAAATATAGTCATCATATCTTGGCTTTTGCATCTCCATTAACTTTTCTATAACATCAACAAGAGTTTCCTTAGTCAGAGTTTATTTCACTGCCGCTAGAGTTAGACAGGATTTAATATAGTCATCATATCAAGGTATCACACTACCTAGACCTGTGAACGCTAGACCAACCAACAGAGATATTTCCACGAAACTGATAGGTCGTGAAGTTCCGTGGGAACGTAAGTTTCCAACAGAAGATCTATCTGTAGAGTTGAGAACCTTCCATGATGGTCAACTCTGTGTGGAGTCACGACTTTTCAGAGTTGGTTTACTATTTAAGGAGCGGACGAGAAATAAACTTGTGTGATATGATTATATATTATATGAGGGTAATGACTCGTAATGGCAAAAACCTTGGGTTTCCATGTCTCATTGGAAGAATCTGTGATTTTTACAATGTTAAACCCTCGGGAAAATTGCTTGGTGAGCCTCAACCACTCATTGATAGCTCCGTTAGCAAGATGTTGACAAATGTTAACAAACGCAAGAATAGTGAAAACCAGGGTGATGAAGAATCATGTCATTCTGCAGAAGAAACTCACAACAACAACAACAATAATGAAGTCGTGAGCCTACTTCACACCGTTATCAAAAGATATAAGTCTTGAAGATAATGTTATTTTTCTACAGAATCAACTCGATCTAATTGCTTTGAAACATCCGGATCTCAAATATCAGATGGATCTTACCATGGCGGTTTGGAGCAATTCTGAAGAGTTAGAAAACACCACTGGAAGTGAACAGAGTTAATTCTTTGTTTGTTTTCGTTTCTTTGTAGATTAGAATAGTTGATTCCTTGTGAGAACCTCTTCTTACTTTTGCCTAAGGAATATAAACTATATCTAGAAGTAGTTTTCCTTTTCATGCCGTTTAGAGTTTCTCAGCATGTACTGATGGTGTGTCAAACCAATCAATAATATTATCTCAAATATAGCACAAATTCAATTAAGAAGTAGTGAGGTAAGTCGAGTTCGAATCCACAGGAGGTGTGTGTCCAAGTTGTTACGAAGATTGGGATTGTTGTTGTTTAAATAAAAATTCAGAAAATAGTAAATTTGTGATTCAAATTATGATAAAGGCATTGATCAAAGATTCATTCTCCACAACCAAACATGAATGATAGTAATCATACAAGTATACTCTTCAATAATTCGATTGTTAACAACCATAGGATAGTTACAAGTTCAACTAACCTCTGAATTCCTAAATTCACCAAATAGACGCAAGTTCGCTAATGGATTCTAATCAATTGGCCCACCTAAAATAAGTTCTCTAGATGTAGGGCAACCAATTGCATTAATATCTGTGAATCAGGTTGCTCCTACATCCTCACAAGTTCGGCATGTTAACCTAGGGTTATCTTCTACACACTATTGTCCACAACATCCCATTGCAACAAATAATGTTTTGTTACTTATGTTAGGGCATTGTCCGGTCAAACCCACTAGCGTTGGTATGTCAAGCTGGTTGTCAGTTTTAGGTGTCAAAACACAATTCTTGATTTAGCCTACTAGAGTTTAGATTTCGGAATTGGGATATAGACTAAGTAGTAGATACCTTGAAGACGAAGACTGTGAAGACAAAGAAGACATCAATTATTCTTCATCGACAAAAGGTTAGTAGGAGTTATGACTTTTATGGAAATTCTTCTATTCTACTTTCTCTATCTTTCGAAATAGTCGGCTACTTTAGTAGTGATATTAATAGCGATTGAGATCGTGTTCTTGTCTACATGACCATGTATTATGTTGGTGTTTGTTCCCGCAAATACTAAGGTTACAAGAATGCATGAGATAGATTTGATACCATTTGTCCATTGCAATGGTTTGCTTGCAAATCGCTTGTTGGATATGGGTGAATCTAAAGGAGTACTCTTGAGCAAGAGTCCAGTGGATTACAGCTGAGGACGTCTAACACGTCTAAGTACTGGTTAAGCCCAGAACTTCCAGCGGGTCCAGTTAAACCCTAATCTGAATGACGGACGGTTCCCGAACCGTACGTGAACAGAAACTCGGAAATTCTCATGAGTTCCAAAGTGTCATTTTGTACGCATACCTACGTGAACCTCAAAATCGATACTTTTGGCTGTGATTCAGATGGACGGTTTGCGAACCGTCCCAAGTGAATATTCTTTGGGATTTTCACTCGGGTTAAACTCTGAACTCCTTTATCTCTTAGTTGGACTTGGAATATCACGAAAATATATTATGTGGTCCATCTAACGGTTCTCAATGTGTCAATAAGATAAAGATTATCTCTGGTCTGTTGGATCTCTATCTTGAAGTGTTTTTGAGCTAACAAAACACTTGGCAGATAAATGATAAAAGATTTCCAATTGAGATAAATATAGGTTACTTGGTTTGCAAGTTAGGGTTTCCTAAACTTGTGGAACAAGAAACTAGTTGCTTTATTCCAAAGCAACCTATCTTATTGAGTGCTATAAATAGAGGTGTCTAAGGACGAATACCGCAAGCATCAAGCTTACGTGAAGGTCCTTTGGGAAGTGATCGTATAACTCTTTTCACTTCGGTGAATGCTTGTTGTGGTATAGTCATCCTCTATTAGGTAGCAGTTCCTCTTGGGATTTCACCTACGACTATAAAGACTTCTCTTGAGAGTTGGGAAGCACAGGTAGGAGATTGAGACCTTAGTGGTTGAAATCGGAGTAACCTGTAACCTTGGTAACCTGATCACGTTCTTGTCTATTCTACGGTCCTTCTCTTCTGATATAAGGCCATTCAATAACTGATACGTTACATACAGGGTTTCGAAAGAAAGCAACGCATGGCTGCACTCAGTGTTGTAAGACCTAGTTAGTTCCAGTTGTATAAGTTTCTTAAGTGATTCTTCTTTTACAACTGAGGTAGAGACAAGTTGGGCATAGTTTACTCGGTTTACTTGTCATCCCCCGCTTGTAAGTAGATTTCCGTATGACCTGGAGCAATCCGAAGGAAGTCACTTTGTGTATGTCAAACTGATAGAGGACAGTTCAAACATACAGTCGATAATTGAGGTTGCAAAGCCGGAATTGTTGACACAGGCCTTTAACAGTGGTTAAAGCAACTCCTAGGCCTGTAAAGGACGTCAGCTAGGGGAATCAAGTGTGTGACGATCTGTGGGGGATCTAGAGACGTAAGGAGTGCGGCATTAGCCAGTTCGCTTGGAGGGTTGGAATTGGTCTCTGCTACATCCCAGACCGAAGTCTTATAGTAGGCTAGTGTTTGTAGACAGTTTGTACTGTACGGTGTTCAATCTGGACGAGGTCCCGAGGTTTTTCTACAGGTCGTAGTTTCCTCGTTAAAAAAATCTTTGGTGTCTTGTGTGCTTTACTTTCCGCATTATATTCTCTGATTATATAATTAAAGCAAACACAAGAAGTACGTTATTAATAAACTTGATCGTTGTCCTCAATCCATCCCTTGGATTTACCAAGACCCTGTCTTGCGTTGGACTGATCCTTTGAGATCCAAACTCAGGTTAACGGATCTGGATATTGATTTTTGAGATCGTCCAGATCTGACCATAAGTCTCACGAGCCCAAACGAAAAGTTGGTTGTATTTCGGTACCCCTGCTTTTTCAATTGGTATCAGAGCCGGTGATCACATAAAAGACGTAACTGTCTGTGTTTATCGCGGCTTGTGAGTTATGGACCAAAGCGTTAGAGCTTGTAACGTACCACCAAAGTTTGATGGCACAAACTACCTACGGTGGAAGACTGCAATGACTTCGTTTTTGCAAGCCCGAGACTTCAAAACTTGGGTTTATGTCAAAAAGGGATATTCACCACCAACGGT